>JAPMOR010057291.1:517250-597306 GCA_026543865.1 Argiope aurantia
AAAAAAAAAAAAAAAAAAAAAAAAAAAAAAAAAAAAAAAAAAAAAACGGGAAAATCAATGAGAAAGATTTTGGCGCTTAAAACCCAATTACATAATACAGAACAAAAGGGGGAAAATCATGAGCATAGGTTAAATTAAATTACTTAAGCGATTAACCAAAAAGAAGACAAAACGATTAAATTCTTCATTTTGAAATTCCAGAAATATGATATTGTCTTGCTGATTAAATCATTTTATAAAATATTATTTCAATTCTATCATATTTATATGAAATCAACAATACGAATATTTGACAAAAAAAATCAATCATAAAATTGTGGTTTGATTTAAATTACGAAATAAAATGAGTTGCAAAAAATATCCTGTCTACGTTTTATAGTAAGTTAAGTGCTGATGGTTTTTAAAAAATTACCAAAAGCAAATGACAGTAATCAGTTTTCTGGGATTGAAGTATTATGTGAAAAATATCCTTACCTAGAGTTTTGTTGTTGCTAGCAATCCATCAAATTAGCATTCAGACTGAAAATTTGTTAATTAAGTTTTATTTAAAAATTTGCATACTTCAATTTTAAGGTCAAAATGTTGAAGAACATTTTAGCTTATAGCATTTGGAATAAGAAATTAAAAGGCTATTAAAATTAAATTTAAAGTGATCTATCTAAAACTTTCTGAAGTTTAAAATAAATGGGTAACAAAATAATTAGTTAATTTTCCATCAAAGTATATTACCCTTCTTTTCATTACTCACATTCAACATGTCTTCCATTGTTGTAACTTCCTGTACTGGGAATATTAAGAACTGTTTATAAGTTCTTCCACAAACTTCCTTCTATTGTTTTAAATCATCGACTTTTCAAGGTGAATACGGAGGGCGATAAGTTTTTAAACTGCGCTTGAACGATCCAACAATTCTTGTTTAATTAATTGTTGATATGAATAGTGTTTCATGCCTCAATCAACAGAAAATGCACAAATTTGATGCAATGCGATACTGAATGCAGTCAAAATTGCGTGAAACTACATTCTGCTGCTACTTAGATATTTAGCAATATTATTAACTTTTTTTACAATGGTTTTCAGTAATCAAGGTATGCTTTTTCAAAACGTGATATTCGGACCAACTCCAACTTTTTCGTTTTTAGCCAGATTTGTAAAGTTCATAACATTGGGACCGGTGAAAGCAATCCTTCCCATAAGCATATCGCTATGTTTCAGTTTAGCATTATCAATTTTATACAAAATTTCTCACACATTGCTCTTCCATTTCCTAAATGAAAAAAAAAAAAAAAAAAAAAAAAACAAAAAAAAAAAAACATAGTTTTGTTTTTGTAAAAAGTGCAAGAGCGAATTTAACGTTAACGGCAAACAACGTCATAATGATAGAAGCTCTAGGTTGGTTTGTTAAAATTCTATTTTAAAAGATCGTCTTCTTTGGACAGATCGGTTGTGATTCCGAGTTGGTATATGAAGATTTGGTAGCGTTGATATGTTGATTGCAGTTATGGTGTTTCTATTGATTACTTCAACATTATTATATGATTTTTATACATTAATATACGGTACCTCTTATAATTTTGGCTCAACAATTGATTTCTAAACCATTAGAAATAATTGTATTTCTATTTCGAAAATGCTGTAAATTTTGTTAAGAATTATAATTCAAGTTGTTTGAGTCAATGAAGGTTATGATGAAAAAGTTACGAAGTCCAAAATTTTATGCAGTCTTCTGATCTTTTTAGTATCAGGATATCTCTTTTTATGTTTAATTTTGAAATCATAAAAATTAAAAAATAACAATAAACAAGATTATTTTTTATTGTTATTTTTAATTTTTAAATTATCAATTTGACATTTAAGGTATAATTTTTATTATTATTTGCATTCTGAAATTACAATTATAATTTTCTAATTTTATGCATGAGTATTTCCAAATAGCATCGTGACCAGGATTCATAAATATTTGGTATTGTCAAATAAAATGTCAGATTATTCTGTTCCTATCATAACATTAAACGTCAATTTTTGTTTTAAAAATTCATTTTTTATATTGTTTAAAATTAATGAGTTACTTTAAGTAAACATTTTTCCATTCTCATGTAATTTAATTCGAAATGATTTCTTAGTGCAAAGTGTTTTAAAATTTTGTAATATTATATGCATAACTATTGTATAAAGTTGTCATAAAATACATCAAATCTTCATAATTCAAATTCATTAACAGACATCCAGAATCTTGTTAAGTGTCGAAAATAACCGAAATGGTATTCATTGTCGAGGCATTGTTGGTAAAATAAAGCGATGGAACCGCAAATATCACTTAACTTATCAGTTGGGTTCTGTGTGTATTATCTTTCAATGATTGTTCTCAACTCTTTGATTGTATCTGGCTTTCAGCTACTTGCATAAATATTATCCCATTTAGTACGAAATGCTCAGTAATACTGTTATGATCACTTCATTATATTCACCGACATTCAGGATATCGAACAGCATTGTGGATATGTTGCACAATATTTTGTGCTAATAACGATATTCCAAATATGTAATCACAAAAGAAAAGTCATCAACTTAAAGTAAGCTTCGGTGAATATGAGAGAGGATCGCCTTAAACATATTTTCACTACAATTTCCTTACAATAATTTATTTCATTCGTAGCACATATTACACCAATTAAGCTGAGACATTAAATGCTATTGTTTTTAAAATATTAATTAATCTTAATTATAAAAAATATGGAAACATTTTCAGAAAATCCCATTTATTTAAAGACAAATAAATGTTTTGTTAAATATTTGAAATAACCTGATAATACTCATAATTTATTATCTCAAGATCTTTATAAAGCAAAGAAATTGTAAATTGCTAGGGTTTAGGCATTTTTTGCCTAATTTTTTTAAACTTCATGCTGATGAATGCAAATAAATATCTTAACCTGCAATTTTTATTTCATAGCTACACCTACATTTCTATTTTGAATTATAGCTTTCATACAACTCTGTAGATTACGGTAAGATTAACAGATGCTTCATTCTATATGATATTGATACTGAGAAGTTATTTTACTGTTTTTAAATACTTAATTAGGAGCTACAATCCAAATTCGAGAATCGTAATACCTCCTAGAAAAGCCCCAGGTTATCAGTGTTGACTTTCCTAAGTGGATGTTGTTCAGGTTCCTCATCAAATTCAGTTCTACTCGAAGAATTCTCATTGCCTTTGCAAGTGGGGCCAAGAATGGGATTCTCCTGATAAAAATTCCACTTGGACTGAGAGGCGCGGCAAGAAACGCGTTTTTCTAGCAAGTTCAAGAACCCTAAAGAACTAATTTGCTTTATCCACGGAATTTCACAGCACTTTCCCTGGCAGAAATTTCGGTTTCTGCCTATTGAATTTACATAGATGCTGCAATGGTACAAATTTATGTACATATATCATTCCAAAAATCGTTTTTCTTGCTTTGGAATAAAGAGTCATGTTTTCAGAGGACAGACTAAAAGTAAATTCGGTAACATCCTAGTCATATATCTTTATGTGCCTGAATGAATAAAAAGGTTAATGAGGAAATTCACTATGCTATCTTACAGACTTTTTGATGTTCTATTACATTTAATTCTGGTAATGATGATATCCTATTGAATTTAATTCTGGTAAATTCTCGATCTTCAGTATTGAATTCATTGATGTAAAGTTCAAAATATCCTTTTTGGTGAAATTTTGGCAAAAGTTTCTTTTACACATAAAGAGCTTTTTTGCTTTTTCCAAGTGTAATCACTCGTTCAGTTTGAAATTTTTTTAAGGTTTATTAAGCAGCGTGAGCGAAAGAATACATTTATTATGTAACAATTCGAATGATTTGAATTTCAAATAATTTGAATGAAGTAACATTATAGAGAAGAATTATGAGGTAAAATTTCTAAACCTAAGAGTTGCTAATATACCTGTTTTTGCATCATTTAAACAGAAAAAACGAAATTTTGTCATTAAAGACAAATTTTGAAAGTTCTTTATAAATTTATTATTTCGACAAAACTACATAAAATTACTATGTTTGGTGGGTTAATTTTACGTGACCTGTAAGAGCAGTGAAACATAGGGCGCCGGTGTTTATTTTTTTGAATTCTCCGATTGAAGTCGAGAGAAAAAAAATCTTGATATCTTCCTTGAAATCTGAAATCTTTTAATGCTTAAACACATGCTACCTTAAATAAGAACCGTTTGTTCATGATAATATAGAACAAGATAGCTAATTATAGTTGAATAATAATTGAAGTTCTCAAAATTAAGCTTAAAATAAGAGATTATGTTTAAATTTTAATTGAACTCTGTTGAATTAATAGGGCGTGAATTTCACATACTTGGTCGAAGCATTCTGAATTTTTTTAAATTAAAGGATTTACTAATACTGCTGATTCATTCATATTTCTGAAAGAACCTTTAATTATAATATATATATATATATATGTTTTTAATGTATGATTTGTTTCATATTAAATATAAAGTATCTTGATAATTATTTCCTTTTAGGTAGATGTTTGGCAAATACTATCAACATAAAATTCAAAAACCAACCGAAATGCTCATAATTAAAACTTTAAACTATCTGATATTGTTTTTAAAGACTTTTTATTTATTTTGAAGATTCCGGGTAGAAATTGAATCGAGCTAATCTAAGATTCTGCGTTGTGGATTGTTTTATTATAAAATGTCTTTATATTTTTAAACATTACAATAATCTAAGATTCTTATTTCACTTTGTACTTAGTAGGATTCAGTATCAGTAGAAAAAGAAATCGGATGAATTCTATCTCAACAAATCAAGAATCATATAAACACATTCTACAAATACAAGCCTACAAAGCAATTTGCCTGCGTGACTGTGTTCATTCTCAAAATAAAATAACATTTTACACACCCAAATAAATAAACTCTTAACTATAAAACAGCGAGCATAATGAAGACAAAGGTCTCGCACCCAACCCTAAAGTTAAGCCTCATTACTATGATAGGGTGCGTCAAACGAGGGGCTCCACACCATTCTCGAAACACCCATGCATATTGCCGCTTCTACATGTAAAATATTTTTAGCAGCAAATATAAGAAGTACGTTCAGTCCATTCTCATGAACTCGTTCTACAGCAGAAGAAAAAGAAAGGGGAAAAAAAAGGTGATGATTTCTTTCCTCCCCTCCCCCCTTCCTCTTGAAGACGTAACATTGTACTGTTTCTCCTATAAAATGTAACTTTTGCCCACTCGTTGCTCATACTTTCGCCAAACAGGGGGTGAATGTTTTTTAATCCTTGGTATTTGTTTAGGCGTGCCCACCTCAGTTGATGTTGATGTTAGTGTGGAGGAAGATAATGTAGGCGTAGTACTAAATAGAATATAAGCGCCCATTGCGCACGGTTGGGTGACGAAATCTTGTTTATGGGACTTATACTTACTGAGTTGGTTATTCTTTCACTTTAGATGGTAGATCTTCTGTGTGGTATTTCAGAGTACTTCAAGATAGGAAAGTTTATTGCTTGTCAATAATTCTGACCTTGGAAAGAGGAAAATGAGTGAGATAATGAACGCTTGTGGAAAGTGCTATAACCACCACCAGAATTAACTAGTTTTAGATGCAAACTCGATGTTAACTAAAGTTAAATGGCTTTTTAAATTTCGAAGCGCTTTAAATTAAATGAAGAACACAGGACTGAATGCGAGCTGGAATAGAAGAAAAGGGTGGGGAGGTTAATGGACGAAATCCAAATAAATTTATAAAATAACTAGAAGCGATATTGAGTAATTATTTACTTTTAAAAAATACTTACAATTGCAAAAAACATGAATAATACATTTTGGCATCACTTTTGATATTTTTTCTACAATTTATTCGTATACATTAGTCCCATGAGGGTGAACATTCCATGCTTAATTAAAATTTCCAAGGTTACTTGGGATGCCATTGTCGTATTTTTGCAAATAAAACGATTAGCAAAAATTAATTATCTTAAATATTTCTTTTCATATAATCAGTATTTGTGGAAAAATTCAGTGTGTCATACGCGAAAAATGTACGCGTATGACACATACGCGTACATCGATGTACATTTTTTTCAGCTCAAAAGCTTATTCGATATAACTATTAAACACAATTTCTCTATCATTTTTAAAATAATTAAAATGAGAAAATCTATTGCTTAATAAGTTTTAAAATCTATTAGTTTTTCGAAAAATGACGTTTGTGGAATTTGGCGGATTTTTTTTTTTTTTTGGCGTGAAAAAATTGATCACTTATCATAGATTAATTCTGGCCTTTTTTCTCTTTATTCTTTCTGATGCGAGGTTCTGTGTGTGTTTCTTTTTCATTTTATTTGTCATTTTTTTTCAATAGTTTTCAAAATTTAAGTGTATTGAATTTTTTTCTGTATACCGTATTTCTTTGTGTAAATATCCATTGTTTTAATAAGATACGCAGTGAAAAAAAATCCAGGGATGCCAAAACCTCAAAATCTGTCTTATGAAATTGTGGCAAACATAAATCAGTCTATTTCTACGCATGCGCTATCTACTGGCCGAGTGTAAACCCGGTATTGAAGAAAGAAATTTCAGTAAGATAAAAGAAATTTTAAATATTTTTCCTTCCTAGTTTTGGTATTTTTTTTTAATTACGTTTACTAAGTAAATCTTGAGAATCACCATTTTGTTTGCTGGCGCAATACTGCGCATGCACAAGGGATTCAAAATTTTTAATTAATAAAAAGCTGTTTATTTAATCAATTGTCACGATTTCTATTCTAAAAACTTTCTTAACACTTTCAACGCTACTGACGAGATATCTTGTCTTTCAGATACTTCCAATTACAGGTTTCTGTGGACAAAAATTTGTCTCTTATGCTAGTTTAGATAGGTTGAACTTTCTAATACATATCTATCAACCTATCTGACCAACCTATAGAGACAAATTTTTATCCACAGAAACCTGTAACTGGAAGTATCTGAAAGACGAAATATCTCGTCGGTAGCGTTGAAAGTGTTAAGCTAAGAAATATTTTAAAGAAAAATTTGGTGTACCTTTTTCGCAGTTTGAATTTTTATAGATAATATAAAATTTGGTATTTTAGTTTTATTTATAATAATGAAAAGTAAACTTCATCCAAAGCTAAATTTTTTATAAAAATATGTAGCCTCAATAAATTTTTAGTAGATTTTTTGATAAGTAAAAATACAAGAAAACTCGAAACGTTTTGTTCAAATTCGTTTTTATTTTTATTTTATTTATTTATTTTAGTTTGGGAGAAAAATATTGAAATTAAAATTGTCTGGGAAGAACAGGGTTGTTCAGTTTAAACATTTGGAAATATTTTTCTTTTTATACAAATCCTAATAACTGTTGTAACTTGTAATTTAAAATTTCCAAAATTAACATAAATTGTCCTGATTAAGAAAAATTAGGCTTCTTTCTCTTTTTTTTATTTCTACATAGGTTATTCTCCCATCTTAGTTGACTTATCTTCTACAGATTTTATATGAATCTTTCATAACAAAATTCCTTGTTTAACCATTATTTTAAATCTGTGAAGAAGCAATTTATAAGGCAAATACTAAGCCGATGCAATATATATTTTTTAACTTTTCTTCCAAATGGTGTCAACAACTTTTAAACACGATTTTTGAATTCTATGCATCTTTCAAAAAATTTAAGTTTATTTAAATAAGGCTAATAATTTCAGAAAGCTTCATAGCTATATACTATTAGCTTCATACACTATTTGTTGATTTTGAAAAATAAAATAATAGTAAAAAACTTCTTATACATCTTTACAGGCTCTATAAGAAAAATGTAAACTCAAAATGATCAGTTCGAATGATTAGATTTATAAGCAGAAAATGTTGTCAGAATTTGCTTCTAGAATTTATCTAAATTGTCGAATTATGTTGATTGTCTAGATCATCGAATTATGTTGATTATCTAAGTTATGGAATTATGTTGATTAAATTATTTTGATTATCTAAATTATCGAATTATGTATAATCGAATTTTTTTAGTTACTTTACAACTAAAAGTGCTAACTAATTACTTTTTTCTTCTCTAAAATGGTAATTCTAAAAATGATTAGTATAAAAATAGTAGTGGTTGTTTAGTTGTAAAAAAAATTCAAAAATGGAAGAAAATAAAATTAAAAATTTTATTTTTGATAGTTTAAGAATCAAAAGATATGAAATGGAACAATAATAAAAGGTTTAATAAATCTCAATCGATTATTTACTGCTTCTATCTTTCAAAGAAATCAACCTTTATTTCTAATACGAATGCAGTGGCGATTCTAGCATATAATTTTGAATTCCGATAACATTTTATCTTATCTAGTTCAATGTTATATCATTTCACTGCTTACATTTTTGCCTTTTTTCAACCAATAGTGAATAGATTAATGTTTAGTTTTTAAAATAATTTATAAGTAACTTTAGAAACCAAGGAAATTGACTAATTCTAAAATCAACTATTTTTTCATTTTTGGAAAATATATTAAAACATGAAATTCCACTATTTCGAAACCTAATTTTTCACTGAGGAAAAACATTACGTCAAAGCACTTGATCGTTTAGAGTTTAAAATGCTTTGGTAAAAACTCGAAACTAAAACTGTTTAATCAAATCTGATGCAAAATATTTTTAAGAATCTTTGAAACATTCTAGTTAGACAGACAGACTACTATAATTTGATGTGATAAATTAGAATCTGTTCTCTTTTACTAAGATAAACAGGCGAAACACAAACACAAGAATATTTTACTTTAGCTATTACTTTTATCCTAATAATGTCTATTTATATATTTTATAATATAATTAATTTTAGATTTAATGTTTAAGAAACTCTTAACTCTAGTTAAAAACAGCTTTAAAAGACATCAGTAAAATAAGTTTTAAAGTTCAGATACGTATACTTAACTTGTGATTGAATAACAACTTCCAGGAAATAAAAAACAAAATTTTTTTGACGTTGCACTTTTTGATCTAAAATTTCAGAAAGGTAAAAAAAAAAAAAATAAACATACCATTTACATTCCACGTATAAAGTACAAAATCTTAAAAAAAATGACAGCTACAAATGAATAGAAAAAGTACACTTCTTAATTTTTTTGTACACTTCTTTAGCACAACCTTTAGGTAAATGACGAGTTAGTTTTTTTGAAAAATGACCAGTGCTATTCGAGATAAAATAAAAAAGAAAGACGAACCAAACATTTGATCGAAAGCATAAAAGTTGATTACTTAGGTCAAATGATAAAAAAAAAAACCCTACTAGGAAAACAAATGCAAACGATTTCTTCGTATTCCTCAACTCTTTAGAATAACAAAAAGTTAGACCGAAAAGTTCTCGTCATATTATTAAAAGAATATTTTAAATTTTCAAAAGCATTATTAAACTACATATCAAATAGATATATTTTGAAAAATAACAGGAATCTTTTAAATAACTTTACTAAGATTTAAAAAATGTATGAATTATTTT
This sequence comes from Argiope aurantia, assembly GCA_026543865.1. Classification (NCBI taxonomy): domain Eukaryota; kingdom Metazoa; phylum Arthropoda; class Arachnida; order Araneae; family Araneidae; genus Argiope; species Argiope aurantia. The sequence continues at coordinate 526,751 of JAPMOR010057291.1, forward strand.
ATTCTAAAGATAAAAATTAAATAATAAAATTTCGTTCTAATGATCCAAAAAAAATCCGAGTATCTTCCAACATTGCTATTAAATAAACGAGATTTCGTATTCAGTTTATCACTATCATTTATTTAAAATCTTTACTTTTCATTTATTATTTTATATTAATTTATTTCTTTTATTCCTACTTTTATTTCTACTTTCAAAATGTCATTGTTTGTTAAGTTTATAGTTGTTTTAGACATTTATCTCTCCTTTCTTATTACAATAAATTGAAACTGATTTAATCGGAATCGATTCAGGTTTATCAGGTAAAAGATATTACTGGATTTTATTTTTATTAAATTGCAATGCATGGCATTGTCTTCTTTATAATTTTAGAAAAATGTAAAAGAATGTTAAAATAAAATAGAAATTAATCTCTATAAGGAATTTACTCATTTATTTTTATTAAAAGGATTTATTTCAACTAAATGAATTTATTTTTATGAAAGATTCACATTTTCATTCTTTTTTTTTTTTTTCGAATAATAAATGTTCTGAGAATTTAAGTCAGTTCAGTGGAATAATTTCATCAAATAATATTATTGTAAGTTATTTCAATTTTATGCAAGTTATTATTTGTACTCCTTTTTTCCATAAAAATATATGCTTTATCGGCCCCAAAAAGAGACACAGAAAAATTAAAAATGATATGATCCAAAAATTTATTTATAAATTAAAAAAAATTTCAAAATTTATCAATTCAAATGTGTTACATATTGCAGCAAAACGTAGTGTTTCTTGCAACGTTATTTTTGGAATATGAACTCCCATTTGGTTATATTACAAACCAAGATAAACAAGCGAAGTGACAAATCAATAACATCCGAGCGAATGCAAAATATTTAGCTACTTTCTACAAGAAATCTACAAAGAAAATTCTTTACATTATCACGAAAAAAAAAATTAAAAATCAATAAAAAAAAGGCATTTTAACCTTTCTTGCTTTGAATTATAGATAAATTTTCCATTTATTATAGTAAAAAAATTGAAAAGGTAATGAGATTATATATTTGGATGCATATATATATATATATATTCAAGAATTCATATTCTTGAAGTTTTTCCGGAGGCAACTGACTGTATTTTAAAAATTTCTCGAAATTCAATTATTGAGAACTACAATTATTTATTCTATTCTATGAGGCATAATTTATTTACAATCTTCAGAAAGGATACTATGATCAAATGCACGCAAAAAAGTCACACAAAACATTACAAGATACTAAATAAAAACTTTTCTACGGCAAATTTTAAAATTAGGGTTTTAAATTAATTTAATCAGCTCTATAATTAACTCCTTTACAAGTGTGATTGTTTCATCTAAAGAGCAGACATATCCTTTTCATAAATATAGAAATAAGTAAACCGACTGCGTTTCATATAAAATCATGGAAATATTTACCCAAATATGTTCAAAAATATTTTGTTGCTCTCATTTTTCTCTACTTTATAGAGAATGTTTCTTCAAGTTTTAGTAATTTTGAAAAATATTTTTCTTTCATTACGTTGAAATATGAAGTAAAAAATCTGTAGAATTAAAAGAAAGCTTATTTAGATAACAGTGGAATAATTATAGGAAAGAGAAAAATAAATATTGTAACGGTTACATAATTCTATTACCTTCTCTTTTGAAACAATAGATGGCGTTACATTATTAAGGCATATTTCCCATTATCCTTCTTGGGGGTCATTATTAGATGAAATTTGGAACTTAGAAAATAATTAAATAATTCGTCTATAATTCTCATCTATCTCATAATGAAGTTATTAATAATCTCGTCCCTCTACAATATCAATAAGGATGAGTTGGTTCGCGAAATATTTTAATTAAACTTTTTTTACAATGCTTAGTCTTAAAATAATAATTTTTCTTATAATTATTTTTAAACTTCAATCTTTGATTGATAATTAGTATCATTTTAGAAAAGTTACGCCTTTCAGTACGTGCTATACACTCACTACTAAACTTGCATAAAAATTCGAACTTTAATATGAAATGGGAAATAATTAAACTTCATCTGATCTAATAACTTGATTGCTGGATTGTTATATGCTCATAAAATATTTGAAAATAATAAGCGAAATCATTTAGCATCAAAGCTTTTAATACATTTCATTCTTTTTGTAATAGCTTGAAAAATTTTCGTTTAGAGATTCAATAAAAAAGATTAATGCGCCACCATAAGAAGAGTTCAAGATTAAAAAAAATTATTTTTTATGCATTAATTTCATTATAAAAAAGATCTTTAGTGATCCGAAATGTATAGTAAATAATTTTTTTTTGTTTGAAAATCATTGCATTCTTTTGAAGTTATCTAAATCTTTAATTATAGTCAAATCTTTAATTCTTTATAAGTTATATCAAATATTTCATTACCAAAAAACTCGATAAAAATTTTAAAAAATATTTTGGAAAAAAATTCTAATTATTGTATAAAAATTAATAAGTCAGTTCTTTATAACTTTGCTATCCACGTTGGAAGAAATAAGATACTTCCAGTAGAATCCAGAAAAAAAAATGTTTACAATAACAATGAAAACGATTTGAATTTTGTAGAAGCAATGCAAAATATTGTAAAAAATATATATAATTATTTTTAAAGTTTACTAAAATTAGAGGAATTATATTATAGTAGAGATAATTTTTGAAATTTTCGAACGATATAGAATTCTTATTATGCTATAATATTTCTTTCAAAGTTATCAAAGAAAAATGTCAAAATTTTGCTTTTGAAATGTATTGAAAAAAACTCTTAATTTTTTAAAAAGTTGCTAATAAGTACACATTTTTATTTTCCAAAGCAAGGCCTTTCTAAATTTCTTAAGTCTAGGTCCAGCGTTTTTCCCTATAGAGTGCCAACACTAACAAATATTTCTTGTTTCAGAAAAGCGCAACTAACACTTTTGGACGATTTTGGTTCTCAAAAGGTTGATAAGCAGTTAAACTCTTTTTTGAAAATCTTTGTTATTTTTTTTCTTTTAGCTATTTTTTGACGACGATATTCTCAGTTTCTTTTTTTATCGTACTATTTCTTTTAATTCGAAATTTACTTTTCTTCCATACATTGCATAGTAAAATAGAGCCAACTCTTCCACCGTATTTTGGTAAAACTAAAGAAATTGACACATTTGCAACCAGAGAAAGTGACTCCGCAAAACTTTCTCTCATATTTTCTAATAAAGGTGTTTTCACCCTCTTATAAAATTGTGGACTTTAGTCAATGCCATGAATGCCATGAGTGCTCACATTTTTATTTCCACATATGAGAATCTTGTGTTTTATGCTAGAAAAAAACAGTGCTTGTGTATTAATTGCACGACAAAGGACTTCAATAATTATGATTTTTGGATTGATTCCAGCATTTTTATTAAATTCAGGGATCCAGCTTTGGCGAGTAATAGCCAACATATTCTTAATATGCAAGTACCACAAGATCGAATATGTATTATGATCATCTGCTTTTCTCAATCGATTGATACCAAAATTTGACACTCGACTATAAATGTATTCAAAAGATAACATAGTAAACTTGATTTATTTAAGTCATTGCTTTTTTTTGTTTGAATTATTGCGTTTACATGAATGCAAAAGTACAGACCAACTCGTGATCAACTTTTTGAAGGATTTGGTTTCAAATGTGATAAGTATCTACACATTGGATGCTACATTTGTTCACTAAATCTTATGCATTTAGCTCTTTTCAGTTTTCTTTTCATAGTTATCGAGTTAACTTTATATTTGGACAAGCACAGGAAGACTTCCTATGAATGTATTTCATTCGAAATTTTAAAGAAAGCTATAAATTTGGTGTAAATACCACATACCAAATTTCATTCATCTAACTCAAATCATTTCGAGTTATTATATTTAAAAAAAGATGTCATTCCAAAAACACGTTTGAACTCAGGAAGATTTGTAATTAGGAGATTCGGCAAAAACGCTAGTTTGAATTTTCGACGAGTTCAATGATATAAAGTAAAAAGGTAGAGGGTTTCCGTATCTGAAAACAAACAGTACATAGAAGCACAATCACCTTTATTAGTAGAAAATATGGATTCATTTTAATAATAAACATACTAGAAAAACAAAAATATAGCTGACATTGAGTTTAAAGCATTCAATAGTCTAAATAATCTTTGGCATCTTTATTTATCACAAAATTAGGTGCATTAGACATAAAAGCAGGCAACAGCTGTCGCCATGCCTGCGAATACAATGAGAGATGACAAGGTAGTAATGTGAAAGAAAGCAAATGTTATCCAGTACAGTACGGAATCGCAATAATCAAGAGAAAAATTATCCGATTCTTCAGGCGGTAAAATGTTGTACACTTTCGCTAAACCTGAAAATGAAATTCATATTAGAAAAATTTTATCGTACTTTAAATTTTATAACAGGTTTAAGGTATATCACTAGGTTCGGAGAGGATTTGAAAAAAAAAACATTTTTAAAAATATTTATATGATGTTTTTCATTCATATAAGGATAAAATGATGAATAAAAGTTAAATTATTTAAATATATATGTAGCTTTTGAAGAAAAAGCATATTTTAATGTGAATTTTAGCATTTAATTACAAAAACTAGAATTGTTCTAGAGCAAAAAATTGTAATAGTTTTTCCATTTTTCTTTGTAACATTACATGTGTAACATATCTTAGAGTGTAACTAATTATGATCTACGAATTATATTCAAAAATAAAATTTTTGTGTGTAACATAAGAAATTATCTATGAATTTTTGCAATTTTTTCCAACAATATTTACATTAAAAAATCATAAATTAATAATTTCTAGAATATTCAACATCAGATCCATAGTTCATTATATTCTGCATAATAACGAGCTCTAATTATAAATTTCATTGAAAATCTTGATTATTTTTTGAGATATGACGATGCTTGTGCATAGAATTATGAAAAAAAACTCATTCTTCAGAAAATACATTTAAAGATTTTAAATGCTTATAAATAAGCATCACTCACATGCCAATAGTTAGCTATAACTTGGCTTCTAATTGACATAGGGACAAAATAAAGTTATGACTGGAAACAGAAACGTGCCTAATTTTTTTAAAACAGCAAAAATAAAAAATACGAATTTTTATCCAAATTCATGGTTTCACCCTAGTCGGATACCTTAAGTTTGGAACCAATTAATTATGAATAAGAAGGTTTATAATAGAAAGTAAATTTTTCTCAATTACAACAGGTGACAAATCGTATACTGCGATAGACTGCTCATATGCCTAAGGTATTTTAGATATGACAGTTTTATGCAGTTATAGACATAGCATTTTCGTTTTCTGCAACTAAACCACGCACTTTCCGAATGCTTGAAATAACATCATTGTTGAGGCTGAAGACGTTAACTCTTATTTCTTTTTTCATTAAATACAAAGTAATATCTTGAAGGCATTTTGGATCTAGAGAAATTAAGGATGTTTAAAATTCATATTCTTTTTTGTAGTCTTGTCATTATAGGCTAACAGATCATAGATGCAAGTAATTTCCGTCTATGATAAGGATTGAAGTAAGAGATTATCTCTCATTCTTAATGACCTTGCATAGTTGCTGTTATACAGCCTTACTAAAGCTTCCATTTGTAGATTTACGGAATTCAGTAGGCATTTCCAGTAGATATTTCGACCTTATTGTACAAACTTGTCACGAAGCAGCACCAATTATTCCGTGATTTGTGTGGCAAAAAGTTGAAGTCTGATAAAGGGATATTGATCTATTAAATGACCAAATTCTAAAAAAAAGTTTGAAATGTAAAAGAATTAGATGGAAATTGTACCAGGTATGCATTTTTTTCCAATTATTTACAACTGATGTTTGATATAAACATCTATAAATTAAAAATCATTTCACCAACTGCAAAACTTTTGCCTCAATTTATTTGCCATATTATTTGAAGCGCATGTTGTAACTTTCATGCATTTACTCCAATTAGGTTTTGAATTATCATATTAACAAAGTTTTGAAAAAATGCAGATTCAGATTTCCTTTAATTAAAAAACATGGTTAATATGGTCAAAATTTGCTGTGTAGTGTGTAAAATGTAAAATTTGCCGCAATGACAGATCTAACCTTTCCCATTTCTTATTTTGCAAGAGTTTCTTATTTTTCTTTGGACAAAATGTTTTTTATCGTTGAATCTTTCCTTCTGGCAAAGAATGGCTTTTGGAATTGTTAATCAGCTCATTTTCAATTCTTTATGAAGCCACTTAGCATAGAACTTCCAATTCTGAACCTTAAGTTGTTTTAAACTCTAATATAACTTTATTTAAACTAAAACATAGGTATAAATGACCCTTTGCAGCATTAATTTTAACTCTACAAAATATTGTTTCGGAATTTTATAACATAATCAAATATAATCTTATTTAAACTAAAACACAGGTACAAATGATAATAGCTGTATTGATTTTAACTTTCAAAATACAGTTTCGTAATTCCATAACATATCATCAAAATAATCATTTGAATATCGCGTTTTTGTTTGCAAAAACTTACATAATAATTCTTGACTGCACAATTACTTTAAAATAGGCCTTGTTACGTTTATTATATGTTGTAAAGATCCTGCTGTCTTATCCTTGAATGACTAAGCGAATGCTTCTGCTCGTTGATTCATTAACCATCAACACTTTTCGGGCACCAATAACAGCGAAACAATAGTGCAAAAATAGCATTTTGCATATCTTGTAAGTTGCCTTTGTTGTTAGGAATTATAATTTCGCAGTAATTTTGTAATTTATCGATGCAGTAACAGGTAAAATTTTCTTTCCCACTTATTCTTTATGTACATTTTTCTAATGTTTGAATAAGTATTTCAACAATTTGCTCTTCATGCCCAATTTATTCTAATTTTTCTATAAAAGTTACATTATAAATGTTCTTTATTTTAAACAAAGATGCAGAAAATTTCAAAATATTGTAGTCTTAAAGGCCAGTTTCTAAGGATTGTTACAAACTGTTTGGTTTTGCTTCAGACAAAGTATATTATAATCGTTTTAGCTTTTTTTTTTCTAATACACTGAGGAAAAAATAGTAAGTGGTTTTATAAATAGAAAAGTATGATCTACAATAAAAATGTTAAAAAAAAACATTTCTAGCTAAAGTTTTTGGAAATTGGTGTTTTTAACATAATCGGTAAACTTAATAATTACCACTGTTTCATGCTACTCGGTATCTTTCAGATCGTTCAGCATTTTTCAAAGTGATGATTAAAAGGAACTAAAGGTTATCACAGACTGATCTATAGAGTAAGTGTCAGGTGTTTTTACAATATAGGAATATAAAAGATTCCACCATATAACCAACTGGAATAGTTTCTCCAAAACTTTCTCACATACTCTCTAATAAAACTATTATTCCTCTCAATACCCCCGAATAAAATTATGGATCATGCACAAGGAATGTGACGAAAGCGAAGATTTTTATTTACAGAGTCCCTCGCATAAGAGTTGTGTGCTTCATAGTATGATAAAGAAAAATGGTGCATCTCTATTATTTCCTGCATGTCATTTGCTGAACAATAGTTCCGAAAGAATCTACTAGTGTGCGATATTTAGCATTGACGATTAATCGCTAGGATACAATTAGTACATACGTAATTACCAGAAAACCGAATATGTGTCTTACCAAATACAATTTATTTAAATCATCAAGTTCTTTGAGTATTGCGTTTACATGCATGTAAAAGTATAGCTTGACAAAAAAGTATATTTTAGACGTTAAAACTGTGTGCCGAATCTCATTTATTTAAGACATTGCGTTTTCAGATTATCTCGTTTACATGCTTGTGAAAATACAGACGGACCGAGAGTAAATTCCTTATCGGATTCTATTCAAAATGTTGACATGTAACACATCATACGCTTCATTTGTACACCAAATTTTATATATCTATCTTTTATACGTTTTATAGTTATGTGCTCAACAGCATGTGAACAGTCGGACAGTCAAACTTCCTCAGAATGAATTTCGTTTAAAATTCGATAGAAATCTGCTAATTTGATGTAAAGGTCACTTACCAAGTTTCATCTTTCTTGCTTAAATAATTTTTGGGTATCGTGTTCACAGTTAGACAGACATAATTCCAAAATACGTTTTTCAGACTCAGGGAGATCTAAATGTGAGATTCATCCATTTGGCGGGTCCAAATTTCTTCTCAAATATTTTCTCGGTATACAATAAAGCCAAAAGTATTTGTTAAGAATTGTTGATTGTTGCAAATGCGATAATAAAGTTGTGTGTAATTCTCCTTCCTTTCTATTTTTGGAACTGGGGAAGCTTACTTTATGGATAAACATAGTTTTTCCTAAAATCTTATATATTATATATTAAAACAAATAAGATTAAATTTTAAGATATATTATCTTCATCCCAATCTTTACTTGATTCCACATGTTGACTAAAATTTGGCAAACTTGAAAGAAAGGAAACTTCAAAAAAATCGTGTAAGATTTGTCACATGACAAACGTAATTGCTCATTCCATTTAACCGCAAGTCAAATTGGTTGTTCCATGATTCAATGCCATTATTCCTCCTTTAATTAACATACTGGATTTCTAAATTAAATTGGTATGAATCTTTTTACATGGAGCATATTAAAATGAGTCTATTCCCATTTTGAAAGTTTTTTCAAACGACAAAAGCATCACTTGAATCAGGAAATTCTTATTAATTTTTCATTTTTGAATAAATTTTACAATTTTTAAGAAACTTTTCACTGTAGTTAACTCGAGTTTTGCCTTACCATAAGTGTGAATAAAAAACAAAGTGAGCCTCCCCATTCTGGTGATGTCATGTAGCCCTTCTTTCAAGGATGGTCGTCTTGTTAGAGTGGCAGAAATACTTAACACGTTGACGACAGCATCGACAACGCCACTGACAACAAGGATTACAGGAATGGTGGGTGAGACAGTGCAATCAGTCACTCGGGTCATACCTGTAGGGGATATAAAATATTATTAAATATTTTATTATAGACTTCGAAAGGCATGCTGAGTTAAAATAAGCAAGTCGCTTTCGGTAAGTACAAGATGGTTATCTTGAGACGGATATCTTGTTCATATGATAATCATAAATTGACTACTCCGACCCGCGCTAAAGCACACGGAAAAAACAGAATGATCGGACCGCCACAACAGCAACACTGGCGGGAACTATGTTGAATCCTAAAGGCCATCACCGGCCGCGGTAAAACCTTCCCCGTGGGAAGTATGTTCTTGTCATCGATAGGGGATAGCAACTCCCATTATTTCTGTACCCACCAGAGTGGCGAGAACCATCCACCATTCCTGAAGCTTCTCATCCTTAAGTCTGAGGTTCCTCCTATGATAGGATAAGGAATCTACTTTCCTCTCCGAAGTTCCACTACGCACCTGCATTTGAATTTTGACTTACCCGTATTTCAAATTTGACTTGCCTTGAACAAATTTCTTACAGAAAAGTAATAATTTAATTGAATTTTTCTATTTATTACTTTGCACAAATTGGTGTAATAAAAATTTGAAGAATATGTAGAAATAATTTTTAAATATTTATGAAATTAACGTTTCAGTTACATAAGAATTTGTTAATGATCTAAAAACAAATATAATCACTTAATAAATTTATAAAATACAGTTTGGTATGTACTTATTAGAATAAGATGGAAATCTATGATTTTTATTTCATTTTTTTATGTTTTATAGCAAATTCTTTATAATCATAATTTAATTTTTAAGCTCTTTTGTGTCTAATCGGTAAAATGCTCATGGGGATAAATTGTTACGGCGAATACCATATATCAAATAGTTTTGAATAACTTTTAAATCTTTATAAATATTTTACTGAAGTATGACATAACTGTTAAGATAATATCAATAATTTTTGTTTTATTAATCTTTAATTGATAAAACTCATAAAATTATTTGATTATTTTTTTTACTGTTTTTTTTAATTGTTTATATGACGACGAAATTTTTAGTGCAAACTTGAAATAAAATCGATGAAGGCATTTTTTATGCCCTGTTGAATTAATGTGCTCCTTGAATATAACCCAAATAATATTTTGGATAAGACAGCTCTGGTTAAAAATGGTTCCAAAAATGGTTAATAAGAGTGTTCAAAGATTTATCAATATTACCTCAAATTCTTTGACGATTGTGATATTTTTACTTCCTATAGGAGAAACTAAGGAGGGAAGAAATATGAATTGAATATCATACCGTACTTAAAACTTCTTTATCATGCCCATACATTAAATTTATATTTAGTATGCCAATTGATAGCATCTGCTGGTTACAAACGGCATAAATAGCTAAAAATTACATTCCTATACCACTAAAAGTTTGGAACATATACGATCGTGACTGATCGGTTTCCACTTCAATTTGAACAGATGGGTGTCGGCTCTGGTGTTGAACTCATCAACTGATCACGATTCATAGATATGAAGTCCATAACAAATTAACCTTTGTATTGTTTCAAAATGAGTTATTAATCCAATTAAAGTCAACTTAACCGTTGTAAAATTTCGTATATATTATTGGAATATCGTTGCTTTTTTTCTTCGGGGAAATTTTTTTTTCTTTGTATTAATAATTAACAGTATTTACCAATGTCCACAAGATAAATCTCATATGTTGAAGATATTATATTATTAACTTTTTAATAAATTTCTATACTGTCAGAAAAAAGTTAAATTTTAAAAAAATTATAATAAAAAAATATAATTATTTGGAACGATCAACATATTGTATACCACGATCTAATGGGTAAAATATCTCAGGAGTCCAAAATATTTAAATAATTTTAAAGCTTTTAGTAATTAAAATTATTAAGTAAAAATATGATGTAGTCATTCATATATAAATGGTATCTGGTATTGAAATTATTAAGGGGTAATTATTCTTAAAATTTGATAAACTAGCAATTTAAGTCATTAAATAATATATTATTCTGGAATCAATTATTATACATTATGATATTTCTCCTCTTTTATGAGCCACTGATAGAAATCTAATTCGATTCAAGTAGACAGATCTTTCTTATAAAGTTCATTGGCATTATCCATATAATAAATTTCCATTTCATTTATGTAAAATATATAAAACTTTTACTTTACTTTCGTATTAAATTAAAGAAAAACGAAAAAGACATAAACATTTTGCTTAGTTGTTTTAATATAAAACACACACATACACACACCTGCATTCTTAGAGATTTTAAATAAGTTTATTTTCTAGTTTCAAAATGAACAAATAGTTTTGTTATAGTAGGCAAACCAGTTAAAAATGCTCATTAACTATATCACGTAAGCAACTATACAAAATAACCAATTTTTCTAATTAATTTTTCCTATTTGAAACTAAAGCTATTCTCCTACATTAAACAGAACAATATAAAAAGACTCCTAAATGTAACGTACATGAACTTGTTTAGAGAATTTCAAGATTACGAAAATAGCACTAATAGAATTGAACTTTATAATCATTTCTAGAAGTTATTTATTTCCAATAAAACCTTCATTTTCATTTTTTTAAAACATTACTTCTTTATTTAAATTATTTCTTAATGAGTTTTTCTTTAAAAGGTTAAGATAATAATTTTTAATTTATTTATAAATGAAAGCAAATATCTAAAGCTGGAGAGTAAGAATATAATGAAAAAAATTTTATTTGAAAAAATGAATTATTCAGAATGGTATTAAGTAATTGAATAACCATAATTAATAGTGTATTCTGCTTAATCTTTGTGTGTCTTTTTCAATGTTTCCTTTTCCCATCTTTTATTCTATTTTGCATATACATGGGGTTGCCAAAAAATAGCAAGCATTTAAGTGCTAAATAAAGTATGAAACAATAGGTAGAGAATGGAAATTAGAAGCACAGTTATCTAGTCTATTTAATACTCTTTCGTTAGTTTCGTTTAGTTTTAGCTACATCTGTATTGTGTAGAGCCAAATGAAACATTTAAAAACTGAATAAAGTTCGAAAACTCGGTAATTTGAAATGGACTGCGCGCAGAAAATGAGAAGTAATGAGTAAGATATCGTTTCATAAAAACAACAAGTCCCAATAAAACATAAGAGGATAGATTAAGTGTACCTCAGGCTTTTTGAATTTATTGTTTTGCCGCAATGCAGTCACGATATCATCCTTGGTTGGGACTTTTTGGGCGCTTCTCAAGCTGTTATAGATTGTGGCCGTTCGGAGCTCTTGTTTCATGACGTCCTTCGAGAATCCCAAACTCCAGACTCTAGCCGTTTATTCACAATAGAAGACTATACAGTACCTGCTCGTTCTATCAGAAAGATTACTATCTTATACCGTAAGAACTTTCGAGCTATCGACGTAATAGTAGAGGAATAGGATGCTCCTCTTTAACAAGAAAATTGCTATTCCGTCTACTATAGTTACGCTCCTTAATGGAAAAGCCGAATATGGGTTGCCAACTGACAAGGAGAACCTCAGATCATCCCTAAAGGCATGTGCTTCGGGTATGCCGAACCTTTACACAAAGACTGCGTAAATACCATAGATGAGGGATCGCCTTATTCCACGACCACTTCAAAGGCAAAGTTGGGTGTCATCGATTATACCACGATGATAGTTCCGGATTTGAGGACCGACCAAAAAGAAAGAATGTTTCATCTACTCCAGAGGTTTTTGGAAATTTTCGATCAAGAACGGAAACCAACTCAATGTTAAACACCGAATAAACACAGGCGGCCACTTACCTATTAGTCAGAGAGCTTACAGGGTGTCCCCATCTGAACGCCGCATTATCAGTGAGGAGGTAACCAAAATGTTAGAGAAAAACATCATTCAACCATCAGAAAGTCCATGGTCATCTCCAGTCGTCTTGGTCAGGAAAAAAAGATGGAAGCTGGCGTTTTTGTGTTGATTATCGCCGACTGAACAAAATTACCAAGAAAGACTTGTATCCATTGCCACGTATTGACGACCTTGGATTGCCTGAAGGGGGCAAAATATTTTTCGTCTATGGATCTCTACTCCGGTTACTGGCAAATATAAGTCGATGAAGCCGATCGTGAGAAAACGGCTATTATTACACCTGAGGGATTATACGAGTTTAAAGTGATGCCATTTGGCTTATGCAATGCTCCTGCAACTTTTGAAAGGATGATGGATAATCTTCTGCGACATTTAAAATGGACAATGTGCCTTTGCTATTTAAATGACATTGTGGTGTTCTCAGAAACATTCGATGAACATCTTCAGAGGTTGAATCAGTGTATACAGAACGCCGGCCTTATCCTTAATCCAAAAAAAAAAATGTCGCTTTGGAGCACAAGAGATAAAGATCTTGGGACACCTAGTATCCAGTGATGGCGTACGACCGGACTCAGAAAAAATAAAGGCCGTGAGTGACTTTCCCGTGCCTGGGAATATCCCTGACATCAGAATCTTTCTGCGACTTTGCTCTTACTATCGCCGATTTATCAAGGACTTTTGCCATAAAGCCGAATCTCTACAGTTGTTACTGAAGGGGGACACAAAATTCTGTTGGGGACCTGAACAAGTGGAAGCTTTTAATACCTTGAAGAAAGATCTTACCTCCGATCCTCTCTTAGGCCTTTATGACGAAACTGCACCAACGGAACTTCAGACCGACTCGAGTGGATACGGAATCGGCGCAGTATTAGTCCAAATCCAAGATGGGAAAGAAAAAGTAATAGCTTATGCCTCGCGGACTCTGACGAAGGCTGAGAAAAACTATTCCACAACTGAAAAAGAATGTCTTGCTGCCATATGGGCTATAACTAAGTTTCGGCCATATCTATTTGGAAAGGCTTTCAAGATCGTCACTGACCATCATTCCGTGTTGGCTGACAGGACTAAAGGATCCCTCTGGAAGACTCGCTAGATGGGTGCTGCGACTCCAAGAATACGACGTATCAGTAGTGTACAAAAGTGGAAGGAAACACAAAGATGCTGATTGTCTGTCCAGAAATCCATTAAAAGTCGATGCTTCATGTTATGGGGATTCCATAGGTGCCACTTTATTCACTAATCTCTCAGAAGAACAGATGAAAGATCCGGTATTGGCAAAAATAATAAGAGACCAACAAAGTACCAAAACAAGTAGGATGGGAAACTTTGAATTAGTTGAAGGAGTCCTCTACAAGAAGATGTTTGATCCGTCTGGAAGGAAATTCCTACCAGTGATCCCGAAGCATTTACGGCTCAGTATTCTAGAATCTCTCCATGACGACCCTACTGCTGGACATCTAGTATTCACCAGGATATATGACAGAATAAGAAAGCAATTTCATTGGCCAGGTTTGTATAGAAATGTTAGAAGATATGTGATGCACTGCCGAGAATGTCAAAGGAGAAAATCTATTCCTCAGAAGCCTCCAGGTCGTCTCGTGCCTATTCCACCAGCTGCTGCTTTTTTCCAACGCATCGGAATCGACCTTCTAGGACGATTTCCAAAATCTGACGACGGCAACAAATGGATTGTAGTATGCACCGATTATTTGACACGGTACGGAGTTACCAGAGCTTTACTGACGGCGGAAGCTACACAAATAGTCAAATTCCTACTAGAGGACATAATCCTGAAACATAGAGTTCCACGAGTTATCATTACAGACCGTGGTCAAGTATTCCAGTCCAAGCTGGTGTCCGATATTAATAGACTGTGCAATATCACTCATCGAATGACTACAGCCTATCATCCGCAAACAAATGTCCTCACAGAGTGATTCAACAAAACGCTAGCAGATATGCTTTCTATGTATGTTGATGTCGAACAGAAGAACTAGGACCAGATATTGCCATTCGTCACATTCGCCAACAACACTGCCAAGCAAGACACGACAGGTTTTACGCCCTTCTACCTACTACATGGGCGAGAAGCTGAAACGCCGTTGGAGATTAGCTCTACCTCTTGTGTGTGTCATTGAGTTCTATACTATAGTTCTACGTGACAATACACTGTTACCGAATGAGACCATTGGCCCCATATAATTCTCAGCAAGAAAATAAGCTTGAGTAGTGTTAGAAATAAAACAGTACGCTTTGTACTTTTAAATAGTTTATAATGTAGAAATTTTTAGTTTCTTCTGCTCTTTTCATCATCTACGTTTCAAATAAGTCAATCAGTTCCACACTACCCTATACTAAGTCTAAAAACAAGAAAAAAATGATTTACTTACCTTAGAACGGAATCTGACTGGACAAGAAAAAAAAGCTTACCGACTGATGCGACTCCAATTGAGAATATGAGGAAGACTATATCCAAAAGCAGTATTTTCTCAACTACAAAATAAAATAGAGAATATGCTAGGACTCCAAAAATTTAATTTCTGTTGAGTCATATGTTAAGAAAGCCGCTTGATGAATCTTTATTGATTTATTTAAGAGAACAGAAATATTCTGTCCTATTTTATTCTCACTTTATTGATTCAAATTTAGAATAATTTAAACATCAATTCAGTATATTGAGATAAATTAGTATATCATCGTGAAATTTACTTTTTTTATATGATCAAGGGCTCTTTAAATCGTCATTTATTACAATGCTAAGATTTAAACCAATGGGAATGATCTCAACCAAACTTTCTCGAATATACTCTCTAAGACGCTTGTCATGCCACAAAATGCATTATGTGGCATTGACGTACAATAATTACAAAATATTAACTTTTTGGCGTGAATTTAGCATTTTTACTGAATCTACTGTTTTATTTTTGGTGAGTTTTTTGGTGATTAATCTCTAGAATGCAGTTAACAGTATTCGAAAATAGAATTTCTGCTTTAGATATGTTTTTCTCAATCGATTGAAAAAACAAAGATCTGAGATAAAATTGCACTTGTAGTCGATAAATTCAATATCTATTTGATATATTTAAGTCAATGCGTTTATGAATTATTGCGTTTACATGTTTCTGAAAGTACAGACGAATAGATAGTCAATCCATTGTTGGCTTTGACTCAAAATGTGACAGGCGTCTACACTATAGATGTTAAATCTGTGTATCGAATCTTAGCTATCTAGCTCTCTTCGTTTTGTAATTATCGTATTAATTTATTTTATCCATTAAAAAGTTCCTGTTCGTTATGCGCTTGTCATTTTCCTTACCTCTCTTTCAGGAGTTCTCAAATTGTAGGTCGAGACAAACTAATCACTTTCTAATGTGGTGGATCGTGAGCAGTAGATCACGATATTTTGAATTGAGATGCTCCTTTCACAATTTTAAAAATGTGATGTTGGCTTAAAATCTTCACTCAGTTACATATCAGAAAGAATCTTCTTTTTGTAAGATTATAATATCTTTAAACGAGCAATTCTTGTATATCTATTTATTTCGTGTATCTCGGAAACTGCTCAAACAATTTGGATCAAATTTCATATTTAGATAAGATTTTGCTTTTTAAGTTTATCTATACAGGTGTCTTTCTTGAAAAAAATCGATTTTACACACAAAAACATTTTTATAACTAATTATTAGAATCCAAGAGATGGAGCCACCAGTTCAAGCTGAATCTAAACAAATCGAGGTAAACATCCGAGATTCAGTTAAAATCTTATAATTTTAAACGAGCAATTCTTGTATATATATAAATTTATTTATTTTATGTATCTTGGAAATGGCTCTAACATTTTTTTATAATTAACTATTAGAATCTTGTACTATCTTCTCTCATGCTGGCAATGTCAAATAGCGCCATGTCGGACACGATTTCATCATGTTAAAACTGAGTATAAATTCAAAAATAATGATAAGTAATGATAGAAAAACTGTAAATAGTAATATAGCAGATAGAATACTTATATGTTATAGCTTGATTTTGTGCTTTCTAATTCCCTTCAAAATTTGTTTATTGAATTTTGGATCATCTCAAAGAATAAGTCCCATAATCTTGTAGTACATCTATACAGTCATAAACTGCCACACACTTATGATCACAGAAAGACCAATTTGCATTACTTGCACGATGATATCACCTGTCTCATTATTACATCATGAAATCACTCCAACATACTGCGATTTATTGATATTTTACAGAGCCAACCTTGGAATTTTTAGATATGTATAGGTGACTAAGAAGCATACATGATTAAGCCATATACTGGATTAAAATTTCATTCAAAATACAAACAAATGCATAAATAAAAATCAATCAAAAATTCGCTTTTTTTTTTTTTTTTTTTTTTACCTTCTTGATAAACCTCTTCCGCGGCATAAAAAGCATATGCTATAAAGGGTAATCTTCGTTTCTTGATTTTCAGCCGGGTTCTTAAGCTCAGGAGATCATCTGCAATATATGATAATCGCAATAAATATACAAGGCAATACAGATAACTGTAATAAATATGCCCTGTAAATGATGCAATCTATACATGATATAGCCTAATATATACGTAGGAAAATACTTCAAAAAACTATTTTTTAATAATGATTGAGTCAAAAAACGTACTATTGAAGAAATTACGTAGACAAAATTTTTTACAGTCACTCGTCTATTAGTCATATTCGGTAAAATAATCTTCGGAGTAAAATTTTAAATTTAAAAAACCCAACTCTTGGTCGGTCAAATCAAAGCAATTTCAAATTCTTTGAAAGTCATCTTTTTAAACCAATCACATATTATTTCTAGGAAATATGTTTAGTAAGTTTTAATTTCAGAAAAATAAAAAATAAAATTTTATAATATTGACCTGTTAAGGTTATTTTATTAAATAAATACGATATAGTGAACACCGCTTAATATGACCGTATGTAATGTTATTATTCGCTTAATACGTATTATCAAACTCCTAAGTCAACATATTTAAATGTACACAAAAGTATTATTTTATTATGATCACTATTTGTCCATTGCTATCAATTTTGAATCAAAGAATTAATTGATAATTCATTTTCAATCACCATTCACTATTGATGTTTGAAATTTCTTGCTCTGCTTGTAAGGAAATATCTGGGAGTCATTTTCTCTCATGGGATGGGGTTCATTTCCTTTTATCTGGACTAGAGCGTTCTGAATTGATTTAAACTGATAACTAAGCTGACAGATCTCGTTTGAAACCTGAGCAGTCATTCACCAATGCTATCTCCGATTTAATTACGAAATACAAATGGAAAAACAATTTATTTAAGTAATAAAGATAAAACAGAAATTCTTGTCAGGTTTAAATGAATCAACGAAACTTTGCAGCGCATTGAAAATTTTACAGCCTTTTCTTTGCAAAATTTTGAAAAATTGTTAATTGCTTTTTTTTTTTTTTTTTTTTGGAGAAAGACCAAAAAATAAATATTGAGGATTCTCACGAGGACGAATTTGTTGTAGAAAATACTCCAACAAACACTAAAATGAATCAAGCTCTTGGTATTTTAAAATGCGGAGTGTAATATCGTTCAACAAATTTTAAAAGTATAGTACAAGTAAATTATGTATACGTGTCAAAACATAAATGCCGACAAGCAAAAATTAAAGAATTTTTTTGTGTTATTTTTGAAATACATAGACCGTCCTCAGTCAAGTGCTTTTATTCTTATTGCGTGGTGTGATAAAAAATATAGTTGAATTTACCTAATTCGGCTGTTATTATCAATTGGTTAACGTTACCAATATTCTTGAGTCTCAAAATGATCATATTGCCGCATTGAAAAGAGGCAGTCGATTCTCCATGGCCGAATGGTCATAGCACTGATCTCACAAGCAAGAGATTGCTAAGACAATGCGATTCATAGTTTATGTAAATATTTAATTCCTTGATTTTATGTTTCCGTTTATTTCATGTTCCAGAAGATTCTGGACATTTCTTTAGTTTACCAGACAAGTGTTCTGGACTTTTCTTACTGTCTCCAGAAAAGTATTCTGGAACTTTCCCTGCTAGTATAAAAGCAGAAGATTTGTCAGTCACTGTATTCTCAGTTCTGAGTTGAGTTAATAAATTGGTTTAGCTCTGCTTCTTGTGTGTGTCATTGCGTTCCACACTAAAGTATCTACGTGACAATATTACTGTAATATTAACAAGGCAAGGGAATGTATTAAAATTTAGATTTTGTTATTCCTTCAACAGAACATTTATTCAATTCAGTAACACATCTTATAACATTAAAGCATATACCTAGTAGTTTAACAGATTAGAAATTAGGTAATGAGCCAGGATCAGAGTTTGCACCTTGTATAGAGTGAAGCATTATTTGTACGTCAAGGGACTGACATAAAGCGACATAAAAATTGGAAAAGACGAATAAGTTGAATTAGAATAAGCATTCTAAATCAAATTAAATCATTACAAATTTAATGCTACTGATATAGATTCAATTAAAATCAATGATTTTAAAATTCTAAGGTACAGGAGTTTTCTATTACTATGTAGCCTTTAAAAAATAATTAAATTTTAAAATTAATTACTTACAAATAAAGTGATAGACGTCATATTTTTAATGCATATCTTGAAATTTAATAGCATATTTCTTAATATCTACGATTTATGTGCATACAAGTAGGAATTTAATAACACTAGAAGTAACTTTCACTCATACTCTTGAATAAATGTCCTTGTTTGTTACTGACCGCATGCCAATGGCGAACAAAAATCACGAAAGAATCTATCAGCATGCGTTGTTTGGTGATAAATTGCTGCTATGCGGTTATTTCGCAAGCACCAGAACACTGAATGTTCATTTTGGACGCCTTTTTTTCCAACTGATTAAAACCAAAATTGGCGCAAAATTGCAGCTGTTGTCACAAGATAACATATAAAATTTCATTTATTTAAATCATCACGTTTTTGAGTTATCGCGTTTGCAAACTTGTGAAAGGACTTGGCCGATAGAGGTCGACTCCTTGACGGACTAGGTTTCAAATTTGATATATCTTCCCTTTAGGTGTTAGTTCTGTACAAAAAATATTATCCATTTTTTTTTGCCTTCGCTTTGTAGGTATTGTATTAACTTATAATCTCAGATTCACAGCCAGTCTCTCATTTAATATCAAATTTTAATTTCAGTTAAACTAATTAATATTTAAATTCTGATTATATTAAAATAGTTTATTTCCTTTGATAACAGACCGCTGTACAGATTAATAGAATGAGACATCAAGAAAAAAGAGGTAAACACCAACCACAAAATTCCTTCTTTCGAAACCTGAAACAAACCAAATCATTGTAATGGCAGTTGAAAGCCAAATGCCATTGGCTTAACCATTGACCAGCTTAAATCCAAAATGGCAATTTTTACGTATGAATAGAAGTAAAGTTTTATTGATTTGCAATAAGAACACATGGTTGCATTACCGTGTTTGCTATTGTATCATCCTTTAAAGCGATACTATTTGTCGCATCCATGAAATATGACAATAATCTAATGCGCGTTCATGGTTCATATATGAGTTAGGTTGGTGCGCTTTCATATATCATCTATGGGCTGGGTCAATGAGCTTTCGTGGGATAGCCATGGGCTATGTTGGTATGCTTTTGTGGGTCATCCATGGTCTAGATGTGTGCGCTTTCGTGAGTCATGTATGGGCTATATTGGTGCGCTTTCATCGGTCACCAAGGCGAAAATTGATATGCTTTCGTGGGCATCTATGGGCTAGGCTAGTGAACTTTCATGGGCCATCACTGCAAATAAAAATATTTAAAAATTATACGAAAAGAATGAACTATTTTTAAGCAATACCTACCTGATAGATCAGCATCGTATCCTATATTGTTCCCAAAACGGGGCTCTACATCATCCTTCTGCGGACAACTGCCATGTATGAAATTTTCGTACTGAATGACTTCTGCGTCTTCTACAGTGCTGTACCTATGGAAAATAGATGCCTGCCTCGATGTGTAAGGTTCCTCATCGAAATCTGACCTTGATGTTGAAGGCCTTTGCATTCTCGCTTCTTCCATGGTTATGTAAGTCCCAAATTCTGTTTCAGAAAACTGTGGCGGTGGCCTCAAAACTATTTCTTGCTGTTGCTCTTCGGATACAGTAGTAAGTTCTAGTATTTCCGAATACTCAACATCTGTTTCGAGTGTTACCAGTGTGTCAGGTTCTACTTCTTTGGACATGCCGGTACAAACATATATGACAATTTATTTTGGTGAATGCCGGTTGCAAATCAGTATCATTCTGAAAAGGTAAATTGAAGTCATAATTATTAAGAATTTTATTGTGACTAATAATACAAGTTGTGATGCATGCAAGTTGCACAATATCATTGGGTTCAGTTAACCTCAAAATCAAATCAAATGTTTGTCATTTACAGCAAAAAAAGTTTAAATTTTTAATGAATTAAATGTCCTGTATACAATGGGGTAGTGATAGCATCCGAAATACTCTGATTTTAGTGATATTATTGAAGGGGAGAAAAGAATATGTGACAAGGAGGGTCAGCAGGAGAGTTAACATTATTTCTGAGAATAAATTGAAACCAAAAGTTTTAAATCAAAGAAACTTTATGATAGTGAAACAAAATAAAACAAGAAAAAAAGTATTCAGGAACAGATTATTTTAAATGCTTATCTAAAGATTCATGTGCAAGGATATAAAATATCTGAAAAAATATCACATAAAATAACTTCCCTTAAACAAATGAACTATGAGTAAATATTGTCTTAAAATATCTCAAGGTTATTGGAAAAATTTTAAGACAACTTTTAAATCAGAGATCCATTTCACTCACACGTAGGTCTATAATCGATGGGTAATGTATTTTATTTTTTAAATGCGAAACCAGCATATAAACAATGCTAAATAGCATAACAATATATAATTTTTTCAAATTTCTTTAGAATTTTTTAATTTTATATAAACAAAATTAAGTTATTTTAGGGCCTTGTGGTATTCTAAATTTGAAAGAGTTCTTATTCTCCTCTTCTCCAAATTAATTATTCTAATTTAAAATCCATATAAGCAGATTTTAGAAATAAATATTGAGGAAAATTGAAATGACAAAGTATTTCATTTCAGTTAGCATTCAAGAGAATTAAATACAGTTCATACCGGGTATAAAAAATTAAAACTTTTAGCGTAAAACAAAAATGATAAAAAATTAAAAAAAACTTTTTAACTTGTTATAAATACTTAAAAAAAAAAGCTGAGGAATCAAAGATGTGACTTAAGTCAATCGATCAAAATTGAAAATTATTTAGAATATTGTTCCGAAATTTAAGTGACAATTATTTTTTTATTCAAATATATTCGAGTATATAGCTCTTATATATCAAATGAAAACATAAAATTATATTAGTCTGAAAATATATCCAAAATCGTGGACTTAAGGCTCTTAAAACATTACTGGGCTTCTAAATAGTTGCCTGCTTTACTTAGTTGATAGTCAGATTCTGATTATAGATAGGGATCAGGGACATATCTGGACGAAACGGAAAACTGGATGTTAATCACTGCAAGTTTATCAATAATTTTTACACTTAAAAGAAGGGCTTGATTTAAGAAGCTTTATGTAATTGTTTAAAATGTAAAAAAGATGAAAATTACAACTAGTAAAACTTTGAAAGAATAAATTTTTGATACTGAAATTCGGTAAGCACGTATCATACTTTATCATTTAAGTTCTTCTTATATTTCTTGATAAACTTAAATTTCTGGGCTTCAGTATTAATTTATTCTTGGAAACATTCTCTCTCAATGTATTAAAATGTATGTGTGATTATTTAATTGAATCAATTAAAGATTTTAAGCTGATATTTTTTTAAACCAAAAATTATGAATACAACAATTGAAACTAGGATATAAACTGAAGGAAAAAATAATACAATCAGCAGAAATGGACTGCCCGAAGTATTCTTGCATACTTTCAATTAAAAATGTCAATCCTTCTCTCATCTAAATAAAAGAATAGACCTTGGCCTATGTTGCTTTTTTTTGTTTTATTTTATGAGTACCGCACGTGAGAATATGCATTTTTGATGCCTTTTTTCGACCGACTGAAAAACTCCAAATAGCACGCAATTTTAGTAATACAAACACATACCGAATTTCATTCATTTAAGTCGTTATGTTTTTGAATTATCGTTTTTACGTCCATGCAAGAGTACAGACAGACAAACGATAAACACCTGATACGATTTGGTACTGAATTTGGAATAGATCAGCCTTTAGATGCCAAATCCACATTCGAAATTTTATTCGTCTTGCTCTTTACGTTTTGTAGTTATTGAATTTATCCACTTGTGTTTGGACAGCCAGACAAATGACTTTTTTTCAGTGGATTTCATTCAAAGTTTGGTATATATATGTGAAACATATATTTTGTTATCAGTAGTGTGGCCGAATAGAAGAGAAAACTTTTGAATATTTTAAAACTTCTCCTTATTCCATCACGGGAGGTATAATTTATATAGAAGAAGCGATGACGATACTGACCTCCGTTCACAAACGATACAAGAACGGGAGAGTGAAAGAAACTGAAATTTTTTCCTTCGATTATTTTAATATGAGATTTTAATAGGGAATTCTTCGATACGTGTAGACTTAGGTAAAAGAAATTTAGGTTTCTTTAAAAGAATGTTGTAAACATTAAGGATTTTTATCCCTTCACTCGGAGAGTGAGAACCCACTGATTTCAGGAGATTTACAGAGTTGGAGTAGGATTAATCACATAAAAAAATCAGGAAGTAAGAATTGGAATTTGATCAGGAAGTAAGAGACCATTTTAGAATTAAATTAATATGGGTTAAATTAAAATAGAAATCAGGAAATTAATTAGGGTTTAAATTAGACTAAGAGATATCCATAATATATATATATATATATATATATAATTTAGTGTAAAGACTACATCTTAAATTCCTCAACATGTTTTTGAGATATAGTATTCACAGACAGATAGATATAATTCTAAAAATATGTTTTTCGGACTCTAGCAGGTCTAAAATGCTGAAATTCGTCAAAATCTTGCGTTCGAATTTTTAATTTTTTTGCGGTTACAATAATATTTTCTTCTTTTATGGTTCGTACGAGAAAGTCCATAAAAACATAAATTCATAAAAAAAAAAAACACTAAATGCATGTAGCAATTTTAGAAGCTAACAAACGCAAATAAAATATATCAAAAAACGACATGTCTTACCATGTTTGCAATTCTGTATTATCCATTGCTCTTGTCAGAACAAATGCAAATTCTTGTGAATTAATGAAAGCAAACATCCGGAGGCAAATCGAGTCTTCTCGAAAATTCTATCGCAAGCCGAACTCTTAAATCCAATCACGGCGAGCAAATTGAAATTGCTGAAATAAAATAACAAAAACCAGGCAAAAACACTTTAATGGGAAAAAAATAAGTAGAGTTCGGCAAAGATTGCTCAACACTTTTCATGAAGAGTCGAATATCCTTTAATTCGCGTACCAGGCTTATGGTGGTTTTCAGAATTCCCGGGCATTGCAGGCTCCATCCAAGGTCATTTGATCTGCAAAAGGGTGGTCTGGGGAAGAAAAGGAATAAAATATTCCTGCGAAAAACAAGCGCAAATTATTTCTGAGAACAAAGCATTTGTTTGTTTAATCTTTTAGATACTCGTGAGAGAATATCTTTGAAAGTTGGAATCAAAAATGGGAGAAAAATAAATGATTTTAAAATACTCTAAAAGAAGAATCTAGAATTCTCCATCATAAAATAGTTCGCAAGAATTGACGGTTTTACAGACATCCGTATTTTAAAGGTTGCTTTTATTAAATCAACATTGTTATTTTACCCTTATGAAGGGAAATTAGAAAAATATGATATTCTTTTGCTGTAATACAATTTAGGACGTTTGTATTTCACTTCGTAAAGTACTAGAACCAATCGAGTTCGCGTTTTGGAAGTCGCTTTTGTTGGTCGAGAGGGAGAAAAATATGACAAATTTGTAACTCTATAATTTTAGTAATAAAAACATATAAAAAATTTTTATATCTTGTTCACTGTGTTTTTATTTTCTTGAAAGCAAAATGAATACATTATAATGTTCAAAAAAATAAAGCTTATATTTTGACGAATTTGGTCTCTCCGAGTTCGAAAAAACCGTTTTGAGAATTATATCCACCTCTGAACATGATAACTCAAAAATGCTTTGAATCAGTCGAATGAAATTTCGTATGTAATCTTCACATCAAATTCATTGATTTCTTTTAAATTTTGAACGAAATTACGGAAGTTCTTCTGTTTTACTATTACAGCTACAGATTTCTGACTCTACAATGTTTTTTATATGTTAGATATGTCATACAGATGTTCACAATGTAATTTATCAATTTTTTCCTTTTTAGTGAGTAATCTCATTTCCCTGTAAGTTCAACCCACAGTCACCATTGGTTTAAATCTTCTTGTCCCCTCCTTTTAATTATTACTTCACAAAAATTTGAATACAGTCGTGTAGAATTTGACACCGATGGGATTCTCTCTGGATATCCCTGGATGGTTTGTCGTCTCTTTCTTTTAATATTTTTTTTTCCTTCCTTCCTTCTTGTGCTCTTCCATTTGGTTAGATAACTTAGTGTTATAAGCACCAGGGCTCAGGATGACGTTATGTTATGTCTGTTCGAGTGCATGAAAACCTTATTAGTTAAATAAAATTTGATATACAGTTTATACGTATACACTGATATATAATGTATGTGTACAAAATTTTTACATATAATAAAATGAGTATTTTTTTATCAAATTTTGAATCCAATCCATCAGTGTGTTGACCGTCTATTTGGTCTGTTCTTCGCATGAATATAAACGCGATACCCAAAAGTGCAACATTTAATCAAAACCAAATTTGGTATGTGATTCTGCGATTAAAATTGTAGTTCTATATCAGATGTTGGTTTCGATCAGCCCAAAAAACTATCTAAAAAGGCATCATAAGTTTCTTTCACTATACCACGAAGTAAAAACACTCATATGTGTAACTCTACAAATAAAAATATGGGTACTCATGGCGTTCACATCTTTCTTGAAGCTTCATGATTTGTAAAAAGAAAGAGAGATTACGCTTTAATTAGATTGCAGGTGAAAACATTTCAGGAGTTTCCGTTTTTGAATTAACATATTGTTACGAAATTTTCTGCCGGGGTTCGTTTGGATAGTGGAAGTGATATGGTGTGTAGAACGTTCAATCATCAGACGGTAGTAGAAAATAAAACAACGACGTCTATTTACACGAATATACACAGGACAGCACAAAAGCGACAACTATATACAGCACAGAAGACGATTATCTTCACCCGAGACGTGTAGCATACAACAGCAGCATACAACCAGAATCTACTGCAGACAGTAGCGCACAGCTCAGTTCAGCACGAGCTTGACTCCGTCGCTGCTCACCGTCGTTTCCGCCTACTCCGCTCTGTCGCTTACGACTCCACCGCTCCGTCTTCGTACTTGGATTACTGACTTCCCTTCTCTGGCAACTGCAGCCCCTTTTATAGGTCTCAGGTAGTGGGGATAGAAGCCTCTCAACCAATCAGGAACGTTCGAGGCGTATCTCGGTTCCTACTGGACGGATCGGAAAAATTCTCGAAGTTTCGGGTATTATCTATTTTGGCGCCAAAGTCGCCAAATTCGTCGCCAAGTCGCCAAATGGTCGCTAAGTTTGTCGCCAAGCTCTGGGACCTCCGACGCGGCACCTGGACTCCGTCTAGTACCGATGACTTTAAAACTTTCTTTCCGACGATGGAACAAACTATGCTGGGAAGCCGAATTGCAGGTTTGTAACATTGCTCCCCTCTTCAAAGACTGACGTCCCGGCAGTCCTACTTCAATCCAACAGCTGGCGTAGGCTTCCGAATGATGTGATGACGATGCTTTAGGTGACTTCCGGTCTTTCGAAGATGACATCGTTTACTAATTTGGCGGCGACTGAAGATCCATCCAAACCTTCTCAATGCTTTTGACCCGGACCTCTTCGTCGTTTCGGATTGTACATCCAGACTTGATTCCACTCCTTAAAATGCAGGATGTCCCATGGAGCCAAACGCTGGATCGTAGTAGAGACCTCCGGAATGAATTCTTGCCAAGCTTTTCGGTTGGTCACTTTGAACTTCTTCCATCGAACCAGCAGTGTATCAGGATGATCCAACGGTGCCTTCTGAAGTCCACTCGAAAGCCAAGTATTCGCCTTCGTCGCCAAAGCTTTCACGGGAATACGTCCACCTCTTCCCAGTCTATTCTCGACACTCGAGAGTTGTCCGCAACTCTCCACACTGGATCGTCTGAAGAGTACATCTACCTTTACGGGAAGGGCTCTTCTGCTACAACACAACTTGACCGGATACACAGCAGATTCATCAGCTCCTATTTGCATCACACTTCTATGCAGATCCACAGTAAAGATGAATTCTTGAAGGAAGTTGAGATCGTGACTACAGGGATCAGCGATTCCCGCCACGTAGTCTTCTTCCGTGTCACTATGCAGGGAGATATCAAGAGGCTTGCAGAGAGGTAGTTCCTTTAATCTTTGGGACGAATCCAATCCAAACAGGGTCGCATCAACTCTTGCATCCATAGGCATCGAGCACGGGTCACCACCAACAGACCCGTCCGAAGAAAGTCCATCTTCTCCATCCCCAAGCGCCTGCACTTTCGGTTCCACTTCAGGGGACTCATTCGGAGAAAACTGTTTAAGTTCCGCAATTATTTGACATTCTCCCTGTTCGCTCCTCTTCTTATTGAACTTCGGTCCATTCTCCGGATGGCTAAGTTCCTTTTCAGTGACACCGGTCTCCATTCGGTCTTCAGTCTTTTCTTCCACTTGGCTCTCGCTGCTTCCTTCAATTTCTTCTATGATAACTTGGACAATATTCAATAATGTTCACACGTTATAAATTTCCACCTATTAGCTACGGCATTAATGCACTGATAAGTTTAGTAAAAAAATTAATACATATTTGCAAGTTTAGTTATAAAGCTATATGCTAAATTTGATCTATCTAGTTAATTTTGTTTATCAATTATTGTATATATATATGCATATTTTTGGCGAAATATTTCATTCAAAATTTAATATAAGCATAACTTTGTGGTGTATACAACTACAATAGGGTGGATATTTAGACCATACTACATACATCAATAATACTTTCATTCACGTTCGGATAAATGCAGAGATATTATTCAAAATTGTTTTTATCGCCTTAAGCAAGATCTAAAACTCAGATATTTGTCAAAATATCGAGACAGAAATCTATGATAATTGCAATAATTTCTCAAATAGAAGAAAGTAGTAAACAATTCACAGAAATTTGAATACACCGACCCGCCCGAAGGCACATGAATAAAACTGAATGACTGGACCGCAGCGACAGCAACACTGGCGGGATTTGCAGTTGAGTCCTAACGGCCATGGTACAAACCTTCCCTTGAGAAGTATGTCCCAAGGGAACCTCCCCGTCATCGCTGGGAGGTAGCCAACACCGTCTTTCTCTGTACCCACCAAGGAGGCGAGAACCAACCACCATACCGGAAGCTTCTCGTTCTCATTTTTGAGTTGCTCCCACCAGTGGGAGAATAGTAAGTAGTAAATTAACTTCAAATAATATTCGGAGGGAGAAAATGGATAAAACTAAAAAAATGTCATAATGTATAAACAATTATGTCTTGGTACTCACTAGCACAGACCGTACACTTATTAACTATGATAAAAATGTACTTTGGAGGATAAGAATGTGCACCTCAAGGCAAAGTTTTAAAATTTTAAATAATTAAGAAATTTAATTATCAATTAAATTTTAATGTGTTTTACTGATAATGTTCGAAAATATTATTGCAAAATAATAATAATAATAATAATAATTTTCTCTCCACTTTAAAAATTAAAAAAATTGCCCTTTCATTAATGCTAATTCAGTTATCATAATTTTATCCTATTTTTAGTGAACTTTTTAAAAAAAACACTTTAAAAGATCATTCTGGAACGGAATTTTTCATCGTTGCAATAGAATTCAAGTAATTTTAATTGTTTCTACAAATATTTAAGAGCGTATTTCTTTTTAATTGTAGAAAATTATGGAATGAAGTTTCTGTTGATCTTATTTTTATATTATTTGGCGATTTCGTAACGAATTCTACTTCCTTTTTTTTTTTTTTTCTATTTCACCATATTTTGGGTAAACTCTGTACTGTTTATTTCAATATCCCGAAATTACCATTTTTAAACCATTCTATCTCCCTAAGGGGTGAGATGTGGAAGGATGAGCGCATTTTTGGAATTCTTTATTCTTTATTTCCACCCCATAAGATACTTTTTTGTTCAGTTGTTTTCCCATGTGTATATGAGTATCGTGTTGTTTATGGCCGTACTATTTAATTTTAACTCAAAAGTGATTTGATTGCTTATAAGGCTAGTTCAATTGGTAAAAAAGCCTTCAGAAGTGGCACAAAGTATGGTTACGGAACACAAATCCACTGCTACTATTAAGTCCTTAAAGTAACCGGGTTCGCTTGCAGTGAATGTAAGGTGGGAAAGCAATTAGCAGGTCTCAGTAGAAAACAACCACAACGTTTAATAAACACGAATACACTAATACAAAGACGACAAATATGTACAGCCGACACGGACACACAACAGAACACTACAACACACAGTAGCCCACAAGTAGAATTCGTTAACAATAACGACCACTGCAAAGAAAGCGGCCAGACAAAATTCAACAGGAGATGGAATCTTCGTAGCTTCACCTTACGGTCTCTCCAAACGGCTGCAATTCTCCAGTGTCTCCTCGTTTTAGCAGTATCCAACTGTCGACACACTATTACACGACTGGCTACTCCTCACAAGACTCGATGCTGCTTCCACAATAAACACCAGGATTCGGCACACAGCTCAGTACAGCAATCGCTTAAGTTCCACACAACTCTTGCTCTTCGTTGCCTCGTTATCCTCTCGACGACTCGATACTTGTCTACGATTCCAACCGACTACGATTGAGACTGCCAGCCTTTTATTGTTCCCAGGAGGCAGGTCGAGAAGGTTCTGGACCAAGAAGGTTCTGACGTATCTCGATTCCTACTGGCTGAATGCCTAAAATTCTTAAAGTTTCCAGTAATGTCTATTTTGCCGCCAAAGTCGCCAAATTCATCATCAAGTCGCCAAATAGTCGCCAAGCTCTGAGATCATTGACGCGCCACCCGATCAGCACCCAACAGAACTGATCATAAAATGGTCTTTCCACAGATTTGACTAGTCATGCTGGGAAGCAACATTACTGGTTTGTAACAATATATATAATATCATTAAATGTGATCGAGATTATCTACCGTTGTTAATTTTAAAATATTATGAAAAGAATTCAATAACAAATAAAAAAGAGTGTTTAAACTTAAAAAGTTATTATTGTTTTGTAGAAAAGTATTGTTGAATTTTAAAAACTGAAGACTTCCATTTATTCATTAAAATTTAATGTTTAGGCCTCTTACAGTAAATAAAAGTTGGTCCAAAGTATTTCATTGTAAATTTGAATAATTTTCCCACAACATTACGAATAATCCGCAATTTTTTTGCTTTCTAAATCTGCAAATAATTCGAGTTTACTTTATTGTTAAATGTAGACATCCCCTCGTTTAATTTTTCCTCTCACCCCTATTTTGACTAAATAAACACATCCTTGCGCAAAATCTCGAAAGGTTTTTTGAGCCGTCAATGAACAACAGTAAACAAATATCTCCGGGATATTAAGCGTATTATGGAAAAATATCCGGAAAACTCAACATTATGATTTCTATTAATTAATTCCTTTTATTAATTATTTTTGATTAGTCGAGTATTCAAAATACGTTTCACCATTTTAATGTTGGAATCAAATGTATATTTTGCACATTGAAGAAGCTCGAACGATAGCATCACGTGTCTTGAATCCATTAGGGATATTCATATAAACAATGAACAGAGCATATGTAATGCTACTTAAATAACATGGCTTAAATATCTATCGAAATTGAAATATAATAGTACTCTTTGAAACAAACCATGAATATTAAATTATATATAATAGATTCAATTAAAATGAAATGCAATTAATAATCTTGATGAACTAACTGACTGGTGATCAAAAAGAGATAATTTTCCACGTCAGTTCGATTTAGTATCATCAAAAAAATATTTCGATTAAAGGAGTGTTTCGACATTGCTTATTCACTAACATATATAACCAATTATTGACATTCCCAGCTATGGAATGGCATATTTAACATATTTAAATAAAATTTTCCATAATATGTTTATTTCTTTCCCATTCTAAATAACAATTCATTTTCTTATTTTTCTGTACATGAATAATCTGATAATGATAATTATGGGGAAAAAGGAAATGCAACATAACAAATACTAGGCCAAAGGTGTTTCTTTTGAGCGAATATTCAAGATAAATAATGAAAATTAAAACCGAGATAGACATATAAGAAGGCTGGACAAAGAAAAAAAAAGACAGTTTAATTATTATTTTCCTTGTGATTCGGAATAGGCTGTTAAATATACAGCACCTGTATGAAATATATATATATTCCCCTTTATTTAAATATTATTTTACCATCCACAATAAGTTATTTCCAGTACAGATTCAAAAGAACATCACAAGTATTAATTAACATTCGTGGTGATGCTACTTTAATAAATGAAAAAACTAGATATTGAAATATTATTGCCGCTTTGTAGTACCTACCACTATGTAATCACGCATATATTTCACCTTTTGTTCGTTGGAAATATTACTTGTATATAATTTCAAATAAATATTACATGCATAGCATAATGTGCATGACTGGCCACTTTTGGCGACAAGTAATTCGCCCCAGATTATTGATTTTAAACTGTTAAATGTTAATGTAGAATCAATTTTAAAAAATTACACGTTGTTATTTGCCACGACTGTAAAACCTGAATTTAATTTAATCAATTTGCTGCAAATTATTGTGGGTGCAATTAGAAAGAATTTCACACTGAGAAATAAAAGGGGAATTGAAGATATTTTTTCGGAGTTTAAGTTCAAAGAAAGTACTTTTTTATATTTTGATTTTTACCATTCGCGAAAGCGCACGTTTGAATGTTTTGATGAATGAGTGTGAATTTCATCATAACATTAAAAGTACTGTTACAGAATATATATTAAATTGCATTTTAAAAATTAATTAAAAATAAAGAAAGATGTGCTGAAATGAAATTGATATCATAAAAAAAAGATATTTTTTGTGTTTTAAGATTATGCAGAAAGCATTTTTGTGAGATCATACTCTTGGAAAATATGGTTATCATTTTCCTTTGATAAGTTATAGTGCTTACCGATCTGGGGACAATTAAACCTATTTTTACGCTTGATTAAATTTTCCGTTTCATGCTCATTTTTTGACTTCCAATACATCTGCTTTCCTCTAACCAAATGGAATTTTGGAGAACATAGCAAGCTATCTCCAGAGCATTTCTAATAATATTTTGCTTCTTCATTCATTAATGAAATGTTGAATTAAATGCAGCTGAAAAAATGTTTTGTACAATTTTCATTAACATTAAGTTCTGTTTTGTCAATTTTTATTAAAATAGTATTTAAATTTATTTATTAATTGAAACCATAATATAGGGACAATGCTCATGAGCTAATTCTAAAATGGTACTTTTTGTTTGACTTATTTATTTTTCTAATCAATTGTAACCAAAAAAATTCTGCTGGCGAATTTTGAGGATCCTAAAACTTTACCGGCGTTTCAATTTGATTTGAAGGATCTGAAAAATTATTTGCTGAGCTAGAAATGCAAATCCTTCATGGACGTTGCCTAACCCACAGATAGTTCAATTCTATTGTTAGTGGAGTTGAAGAAAGTGGTTTTCCTCTTCGTATAACATCCTCAATTCCATTTCAGGATTGTGCGGAGCTTTTTTGGAAGGTGAAATGAGCATGACACCAATCATTGTTTATCTCGGTTAAATCCCAAGCCTGAATAAACCAGGTGAGATCATCATAGAATAGTATAAAGGTTTATTTTAATCTGAAGATGAAATTCATTCTTCAAGCTTCAAGATTTTCTCGAGTCGATAAAGATAGCAGCTTAACTTTTATAGCAGCTATTTCCGTTGCCCAAATTTGATTAGGACTCTTGAGTAATTGTTAGTAATTTTTACAGACATTAATACCTTTCAAACCTATCAATAAATCATTACTTTTATCTTTTGTCAAAATGATGGCTTTGACTAATAATTTGAAAATAATTACTCTAAAAAAACACATTAACACTAAGTAACGCTACATATCCGCATTCAAATATATGCCTGCTGTGCAAAGAGTGGTCAAACACCTCGTTCCTTATTGCCTGTTCTAGTACGTAGGCTCAAATGGGAATTCATTTACATACAATTAACCTAAATAATCAAATTATGGAAACATCCGTTGAAATGTTTCATTAAGAAACATAATTATTCATCTTATTCTGTAAGATTATTAAATGAGATATTTGATTGAATATCAATATTTGAATTTAATCTAAGAGAATAAAAACAGGCCGGATATATATATATATATATATATATATATATATATATATATATATATATATATATAGTCATGATTTCGTCAAAAATCTTTTCGAGCACCAAATTGCAACAAGAGACATCAAGGCCGAGTAATTTGAGTAATTTTACAGCTTTGCATTTGTTTTCTAACCCATTCTAACGGGATCAAATCTATAACATCATAGTTATATCAAGAATCTAACTGTTTTAGTTCAACAATCTTTTAATTTTCGCATCATTGTAACTATTTATATTCCTCATTTAAACTGTACAGATTTTAAACAGATACCTTTTTCGTTGGTTTTTAACAATGGAAGGAAATCATGCGATTAAATATTTGATGAAATAATGAAAACAGGTTGACTTTCAAAGCAAAAGTCAAATATACTTTTTAACGTTCTTGAAAAAAACATTAAAAGTTGCTTGCCAAAATTTTAAAAAAATTAAGCAATTAAATTTGGTTTAAAATATGTTTTCGAAAGTAATAATGAAAAAAAAAACAGCCAAAACTTTGCTTAATTTTTATTCAATTGTAATGTCATGGAAATCTCTTCAAAGTACACATATGTACTCCAAATTTGAGTGCTCATTCCCAAACGTGTTTGTAGAGCACCAAAACTCACACAAAAAAAATCATCCTTATTAAAAGTAGAAATCGATAATTTACTGTGCAAAGTATTTGAGTATGTTGAATTTTAATCCTAATTCAATTCTTTTAATTATATTATGAATCGGAACTCTACTTTTGTTTTGAAATCAGTTTTATTTTGCATAACACAAAACAGAAAATTTCATGAGGCTATTTACATATGGATGATAGAAGCTGGTAAAAGTATTTATAGATAAAGTAGAGTGAAATTCATCAAATTATCCGTGCATCAAAGAAATGAATAACGTAACGTAAAAATTCTTTTCTTAAAAAAAACACGACAAAATTTTACTTAAATCAAAACTGTAGCAGTTGCATTACTCTTATCTTCTCTTTTGGATACTAGATGGCGATGCCTGATTAGGTCATCCCATAGTGCATTACGATTGTAATTAGAATGAGATGTGATTCTGGACTGTGAAGCCGCACGCGTGAATGTCTTGTCTTTGTGTTAGTGTATGTTTAAGTGTGTGAATGTGATTATTAAAGAAATGTTTCCAACAACATTCGTCCTGTTGCTTCCTGCACAGATCATAATAATCTACATACCACCACATTGGCGCCCAACGTGGAGCGGAAGTGAAGTCGTCCCGACGATCACAAGAAAATTTTCCCGCGACCACATTGGCGCCCAACTGAAAAGAATTTGTGAGGAAACGAAAGTGACGTCGTCCCGACCATCACAAGGAAAGTTTCCCGCCATCACAAAACTCAATTGCCAAATTCCAAGATGGAATAAGATGCAATGCAAACTCTAAATTGAAAACAAACAGAAAATATAACATTTTTTAGGAGTGGCAACAAATTATTTATTATCGTATCCAAAACTTATTCTCGGTTATTTATTAATAAAAAAATGCTCCCTGATAATCTTTTCATCAATCTGTTCCAGTTCGAAACAATAATCATTTTTTAATATTTCTTCATTCATGAATTTTTATCTCAGAGAACAAAACGTAATTATCTTTACAAATATATATTTTGGATTGTTTTATTATACTTGATAAATATTTCTAAAATTTATTTTTTTTCTACTAACTATTCTTCATCAGTTTTTCTTTTTAAGAAAGTTACCAAGGAAATTCTCAAATTTTTATTTTCTGTTTCAGAAAAAAAAATTGTTGGTTTCAATTGCCGTGACAATTGATTTTGGATTTTAATTTTATATATGTGAATCGGATTTATATCTTTGGTTTTATTTCTCTCTAAACTTTTAAACAATGCACAATCGAATGAAAGCGAAGTATAATGATTTTTTTTAACACTTGAAAGAATAGGAAATTGAAAGATTTCACTGAAATTGGAATTTAAATATTTTACTATGCAATGGATTGAAAGCGATTGAATTTTCCATGACAAATCGCGCGCATAAACATGAATATCATTCGGTCAATCAGGTTTAATTTGCAATAGTAAAAATCGTTACAAATTTGTAATATTGCTTTTTTTTTGCAGTTAGTTCCATTCTAAGGAAGACAATTTTACAAATAATTCTTAGGAATCCTGAATGGATGACTCCTATCCTTGGCGACCATTTGAAGAATTTGGCCTTTTATCGATGAAAATAAAAGTTCAGAAAGTGCTGGTTTTT
The DNA here is from genome assembly GCA_026543865.1 of Argiope aurantia. NCBI lineage: Eukaryota > Metazoa > Arthropoda > Arachnida > Araneae > Araneidae > Argiope > Argiope aurantia. The sequence goes on from JAPMOR010057291.1 coordinate 562,485, forward strand.
GGTGGCATATCGATTAAGAGCGATGATACAATATGATTTTAGATTCTTCTTTATCCTATCATGGAATCTATAAAAAGCCTAGAGGTATAGTTGAAAGGAGTCAGTTGAGGATAGTAGATGTGTCGAGAAACGTGAATAGTTGTGTGAAGTCTCTCTTCCAGCAGATTTCTCTTCTGATCACTCTAAAGTGTTACAGTTATTTATTACCTATCTGCTGCTTTTTACTGCTGTTTACTGCAAGTACTGGTCTTATATGCCCTTCGGCTGTGTTTTGCTTTCTGCATGTTTGTGTTTTCATCGTTTTTTGTCATTCTTATTGCGCCTGTTGAACGTATACAAACATGAACGGATTTTAGAATTTTCCGTAAAAATATAATGTGATGGTTACTTTTCATTTCATTTTCCATTCATTCATATTACTTAACTGTGTTTAAACTGAAACCGGTAGTATAATTTTTGATGATTTCTTATTAATAAAAGTGCTTTATGAAACAAATTGTGTTTCAATTTTAACGTCTCAAATGAAAATCTAATAGTCCACATTGTGAAGAATTTTTTTGGCTGTTTAAAGTTATATTATTCTGTTTATTTATAACTCTTCTTTTAGGTTTATAAGTTTCAGATTAAATTACAACACAAAAATGTTTATATATATCCGAATATGTACATATTTTCTTTTATATAGAGTATTAGTTTTGTGAAAAAAAATTTCTAAGGGCAAGAAAAGTACTTTATGCTTTCGGAAATTTAAAAAAAAAGTAAAGCCTATTTGTTAATAAAGCTTTTCAAAAATAAAAATAGAATACATATAGAATAATAGAATTTATTATCTGTTTCTATTGTAATTTCGGTAAGATCCATTGAAAAAGATTTACATAATAAATGTGAATGTATAAAAAGATTATTAAAACATGTATATATCTATATGTTGATAAAATTTCAAGCATTTTTAAAATAACAATTAGACAAATGTATATAGTGTTTTATGACTAATAAAAAAACGTTTCTCAACACATGGTATGTTTTAATATTAATCAAAAAATAGTTAGAATGCATCCCTTTATTCTGTTGACAATTTAACATCATATTTTATCCTACATTATCCCCTTGATTTTCATATTAAGTAATACACAATAGACATAATTAATAAATTGAAGATGATTGCATAAACAGCGCCTGCACAGTGAAGGCAGAAAAATGCCAGCCAGTACAAATTAAAATTACAAAAATATTCACTTTCTCGATCCATACAATCTGTTCTGGAGATAGAGTACAGATGAAATAGTCCTAAAAAGGCAGAAAAATATTTATTAAAATGAATTCAAACATAAAGACGCGGGAAAAAATTAATCTTCAAGTTTTTTTTTTTAATGTTTGAAATGACATCAGAAAATTTCTAATAATGCCGATAATTCATCTCACGTCAAAGATGCTGAGCTCAATCAGTTTATGAATCTAATGCCAGGTTTACACTCGGCCAGTAGGCAGCGCATGCGCAGAAAGGAATTTCTTAAGACTGATTCAGGAATTCCAGGCTTGGCTATAAATTGCCGTTTTGGCGCCCCTGAATTTTATTTTTTCATTGCGTTTCGCATTAAAATGACAGATATTTACAATAAGAAACATGGTAAAATAAAAATAAAAAAGTTCAGCATACTTAAATTTGAAAACTATTGGAAAAAATGGCAAATAAAATAAATAAAAAACTCAACCTCGCATCAGAAAGAACAAAGAACAAAAAATTTCGGAATTAATCTATGATCATTTTTTTTTTGCGCTAAAAAAATCGCCAAATTCTACAAACGCATGCGCAGTAAGAAAAAAAAAATAATACAATACAGCGGCATGTTGTTTTCCCATCGGGACAATTACTTGCCATCGACCGAACAACATTTTTCAGACTTTCTATGCATGCGCTACCTACTGGCCGTCTTATAACTGGCACATAATAATGCACATATTGCAGAAAGGAAATAACTTAATGTTACCACTTGTATAACATGCTCGTTTATATTTGTCACGTGATTACGATATCATCAGAATCGACTGTATTTTGTTGTAATTCTGATAGGAGTGGAATTAAATTCTTGTTCATATGAAATGGTTCAAATTTATTCGGGCATTTCTATTTTAAATCCTTCTTCTAAAAGGCAAGATAACGAATGTTCAAGTAAAACAAAAATAAATACGCCCAGTTATATTTTCATGTCATTCTGACTTCATATGAATTGATTCTATTTTGAAATAATCATTTTCTTTTCCTAATTTAAAATATATTGTATAATAATAATTTATATTTCATAACTAAAAGGGGATTGAGAAAAGTTATGAAAATAAATTGAATAATCTAAACTTATTTGACAGCGCCTGTTACTTATAAATGATTGGAACAATATATTACTTATTATAACTAAATAACTGTTTTTTTTTTACTAATACGAAGTATTAATATGCCAGTGCTATATTTAAAAAAAAAACGTAAGTTACTTTTAAATGAATTTTCATTGATAGTTTTAAATTTGTATAATGAAAATTTTTTCATAATTTTCGAATATAGGTCTTTTAATTTATATGTCGCCTTTATCAGTCTCTTGAAAGCCGTATAAACGGAGCTTTCTAGTATGTTAAATCTTAAAGTACATATCTTTTCATTGCATCAAAAATTTTCCAAAAATCAATTAACGTACATAAAAATATATTTGTTAACCTTCTTTAATTTTTAAACTATCATTTATCCAAAATGATATTTTGTTTTTGATCACGGAATGCATAAATGGTAAACTAAAATAGTTTTCCTGAATATACGAAATATGCTGTCTGAAAAATTAACTATGCATATTTTTCATATTTGTTTAATGATACAAGATAAAAAAACACATTGTGTTTAATTGAGAAACATGGCTTCATTCACTTGCCTAAAAAGTTGTTAATAAAGAGTACTCCTTGAAGTACATTTTTGCCTTTTTGCACCAACTTATTGCTTTTTCCACTCACGAAATAAATGAGATTGATGGTGTTGACAATACATCCTAGAAAACCAGATTCGATGAGGCACAATGAGAGAAAAGGATCGGACAAACAACATGCACCCCTTCTAATCTCATACTGAATGCCTGAAAAAAATTAACATATAATTTGTTTCTGAATAACAACGCTGGATGTTTCAAAACACTTATTATAAACTTTTCAAGAGTGTCAAGATTTACCTAGATAAATATAATTTATCTTGATATTACGGAAACACGTCTTTTAGACTGGATAACGGTCACTAGGGAAAGAATAACGACGCTTTATTCCACAAAAACTACGAAACACTGGTAGAAAAAATATAGTCGAGGCGTGCATAGCAAACAGAACTTGTAGCAGCATAAGCTACTGGCAGCATACACAGACTGAAAATTGCTAAATAACACTGAGCGAACAATTAAAGAGTTTCCTCTGCGATCAACACTCCAAAGAGAAAATTGATCGCTTCTGGATTTTATGATTTCGCAACTGGGTAAAGACTTGCCTAGTAGAATCTTCGCATCTCGGGTCCTAATAGAGATATCACCATAATTCTTATATTTTCCAGAATTTCTCATTTTGTTGCCAAATTGCCACCACAGCCAAAGGTTATTGATCAGATATCAATTTAATATCCCACAAAAATATCGACAAATATCTTTTCCTTGAAAAAAAACTAATTGAGCATGAAAACAATATTACAGATTCGTAGCAATATAATGCATGATTTAAAAACACTCTTAATGGTCAGAGCATATCTCGTACAAAATTTTTTCCTGAGATATCCAATAAATGAAAAATTTGTTTATGATGATATTTTAATCAATTCTGATGAAAATATAACAAGAATTAACCCGATTTGAGAAATGTCTAGTGTTTTCGCCGATCACTACGGATACGACTTGAATTCTTCATCATTCATGGCTGTGTTTACTGCTTGTGAGAAAGATCAAGCAGTAAACATTGATGATTTCGAAAAGAACGAATATCTTGAAGAAAACTCTCCAACGAACTCCGAGATGAGTCAAGCTCTTAAAATGTTGAAACGTGGCGTGCTCGGCCACAAATTTTAAGAACAATATAACTATGAGCAATATATAAGTGATCTGTTAAGGAATAATTGCTGATAATCAATATTTAAACCCATGTTTGTTTGTCTTTTTTAATTTAGCAATTTTTTTCATTCATCTCTTGCTACCGTTATTTTATCGTCGTTTCAGTTTGCAGCAATCATCACTTCTTGACTAATGAGCATGCATTGTGTAGGGATTGGCCTTTATCTAATTGTATTCGATTATCTTTTTAAGTTCATGCCAGAATTTTAAAACACTCTATATTCAGCAGCAACTCAAGTTAACACTAAACAGAAAGCAGCAAGCGAATGCATTACAACTTTGCATGACGTAATGCATTGTAACAATAGCACCATCTGGTGAAAAGAAAAAAGGCTACCATGATTTAGCGGCAGTTTAGCGAGGCGGAGATTTTGATTGCGTGCTGACATCTTCGATATAATGGCAAACCCGCGATATATTTCCCTCAATTTTTTTTCGATTCTTATTTTTGGATGGGTTTTATCCGACTTCAGTTCTTAATCTGCCCTAAAGGTGTGTTCGAAACACTACAGTATGAGTAATAAATTCATATAATAAAAACAACAATAGCTAAAAAAGCAAGTTAATAAATTAAGATAATAAACAGTTGGTCAATCAGTAGAAAATAGGTTTTAGATCATGATCACATTGGTTAACTGTATTCTAGAACGAAATGGTTCTAGAACTACCGAGACTGCATTGCAAGTTGTAATAAAATCCCGAGCAAAAGAACGTCGGAAAACAGAGAGGAATTAAGCTGAATAACGAATTAGAATTAAAATGGAAACTGAAATTGCAAGAATGTTGAATTCGTGATCGTTTATATTTCTAGATCATTCCTATCACTTCATTTTATTTCTTGCCCTCTCATTGCCACCATATTTCAATATTATGATATACAATTTTATGCTCTTGTCTGTATGCATTTTACCAGAGTTGTAAGTAAATAAAAGATTTACTTACACTTTTCTCCTTAACAGGAAAGGCTCTATAAAATAGAAAAGCTTTCGTTTCAAATTCATACTAATTTCAGTTCACAGACTATCAATTATTCGCATCGAAAGCTTTCAACGAAAATACATAGTTTATTTTTTGAATACATTAGCAGTATATCCAGGATTATTTTCTACATGTAATTATATTCTTAGCATTTTTTATATTATATACTTAAATCCCACTTCATATAGTAACACCTCAGATATAGAAATGAGACGCTTTCAGTATGGTAATTGCTAATTGCTACCCGAATGGATACATTAATAAGATAGGATAGGATATCTTATACGGGGAAGTTGTGTCGTGGTTAGTGATGGTCATTAGGCCTCAACAAAAATTCCCACTTCCATAATATGACTATAATAATTGCGACTATAATCATTGTAATTTATGTTTCTTAGCCTTTTTAGGCCTGCATAAAAGTTTATAAAATTAAACAGTTTTAACAGTCTAAAGTGTCATGATATAATAGATTTCTGAAACTGAGCAATTTCGCTTTGATTCAGAATTACGACAATAATAACTTTGGATAACCAAAAACTCAGTTAATATAAACTGAACTTTAAACTTTGACTCTTTTCCTTCTTACAGAGATTTCCAAAATTATTCAATTGAAATTATAAAAATAAGTCCACAAGTACTACCACGTGTTAACCAAAGAATTGTTTGAGCATTTTTGTTGTTGTTATTGTTCCAGTCATGAGAAGAGAAGAGAATACAAGACAGATTACTAAAACCGTTAAAGGATCCATCTCTCATAAAAAACATCATAGAAAAAAAAATATTGCTGAATGATAGTAATTTTTACTGTTTCGCTTGAAATTTTCCCCAATTAGTTTTAAGATTGTTTTCAAAAGAATATTTTTTTCTTAATCGCCAATGCGGAATTTAACGATGTAATTAATGAGCTTTTTTCAAGTAAATGAATGGAATTTGCTCACATCACTATTATTTAAATACTTCAGACTGAAATAATGTTTTTTATCATATTACCGGTAAAGTTCGAAAAAAATGCATTTTACAGAATGTTTAGAAGTTCTATAGAATCGAAACTAGCCGACAAGTATGGAATGATTCCTAGGCATGCTACAGAATGCCAAATGGCAAAGTATGAAATACATTTCCGATGACACTGTTTTACTTTATATATCTACTAGCCGCCTTTGGCGACCAGCCGGTTCGCCAGTATTACCGCTCGCTACGATTTTCAATTAAATATTTTAAGTAACTGATCTCTTAATAGATTCTCAAACAAAACATTTTTAATCTTCAAATTTTGATAGTCATAACAAACTTATACTGTTGTTTAGATCGTTTCGTTCAATTTACTATATATATTTTGCTAATTTGGTGCCATTTCCGGTAAAACTTCAACTTTAATTTAAAGTGGAAATGATGAAATTGCAATTAATATATAGATATTTTTTAATAAAACCAAGCGTTTTATTTTATTTATCATCTTTATTGTTATTTACTTATTTATTATTATTATTGAATATGAGTATTACAAACAGAATCGCTCGGTATTTAAGTCTAAATTTATGTAATATCTCAAAGAATAATTCAACAAAAATTTCTCAGATTGAGCATAAAATTCAGTTTTTAGTTTTACTTTCAAAAGGATTGAAATGAAATCAATAATAATATTTTGTTCCGGCCTGTAAATATATTTCAAAAATTATGAAATCTAAATTTAATGCAGTACGGTATCATATTCTGAGAAATATTCTGGACACACCAAATTTTAAATAAATGAATGGATATTTTCCACGATCAACTAAGACTTTTTTATGAAGTTTTGAATGTTAAAAATTTAGAAAAACTCAACATTTTCATAATCTTAGGCCAATTAATCTTGATAGACCTGCGCACTGATTGGCGTATTTTCTTTAAAACGATCGATGGAAAATCTAAAATTATCCTTTTTTTATTGAATAGTGATATTCACATTTTCATAAATTAATCAGTTTAATTGATTGATTTAGTTGAGTGGAAATTAACTCTTTTTATTTAAAATATTAGTGTTTCAAGAACATTTTGTTATTCGTGATTTCGACAGCAGAAGCTTTATGTAAAATCAAAAATTCGTTATTTATTAGAGCATTTATTTTTTCAAGTTACATAATATATAATCATTTTCCATTTACACGATTTTAGCAGATCTGTGTCTTACTAAAGGTTTACAAATTAGCTATGTGGCCCTAACTTGAATGGATATCTTGTTCGTATTAAACAAGCCTTAAAAGAAAACTGATTTATTGGATTAATAACATAGAGAGTGTAAAAGATCATAAAATAATTTTTCTTCAATTTATTTTCTAGAAAAAAATAATATTTCATATTTGTTTCATTTCCTACAGACACATGCCGAAAATTATATTTTTGCAGATTTCATTTCCAAAAAGATTTAATTTATTTTTAATTGGAGCTTTAATCAATGTGATGGCAACGCTTTGAAAAAAGCTATTTTTTTCCCATGAATGCAAAACGTGCTCGTGCAGCTTAAATTTTATTTTTATTTTGTACGAAAAAAATTTTTGAAAAATATAGTTAAAATATTTATTTAAAAATTCATTAAAAATAGAAATTTAAATTTAAGGTTAAAACATTGGTATCATTTAGAAGATAAATTTTTGATCTTTAACTTCATGCAAAAATCTTTTTTGTACGGTAATATTTTCGGAAGTTATAGTAGAAACACGCCAAAATTTCGCTTAATTTTTAAATAAATAAAATTCTAATTAAAAATTCGAAAAAATAACCCCCAGGTGCACATTCCCGGCCTCCAAGATATACACGTGCCAAATTTGGTAGCTGTAGGTTGAATGGTCTGGCCTGTAGAGCGCCAACACACACACACACACACATTGAGCTTTATTATAAGTATAGATTTATAACAAAGAGGAATGTGTGGTTCTGTCTATATACACGTGTGTTAGAGAGTCTGGGTATATGTCTATCTGTGTATGCGTGTGTTAGGGGGTTTGCGTATATATCTGTCTGTCTGTGTATGCGTGTGTTAGGGGGTTTGCGTATATATCTGTCTGTCTGTGTATGCATATGTGTGTGAGGGGCAGTGTATGTATATGTATATCTGTTGTGTATGTGCGTGTATGGGATCTGTGCATTAGAGCTGTGCAGACTAAATCGTTTATTCTAGAGCTGTCAAACTTCGTATATATATATATATATAATTTGGAAGGCAGAAATATATATAAATTTTAATTAATTAAAAATTAAACATTTGTCGACAGTAAATTAACAGTAATTTAAAATATTATTCTTAAGTGATATCTATTATTTTATTGCATAATTTTTTTAATTTTTATGTATTTAAAAAAACATTTTAAGCAAGTTTTCCACCAACATATTTCATACAAAATAGAAATTAAAAACTCTTTATGTTTACATGAAAAAATTTAGCTTCTATCAATATGCTGCCATGCTGACAAAAGCTCAAATTAAAAAATTAAGTTAATTCTCACTGCAAACTAAACCTAGAAATTTGTAAATATTAGCACGTATCTATACGAAATAAAATAAATATGATTTTAAAAAAATGAAATTTTTGTACTAATTGACATTTAATCACCGCCGTTTCAACTCAAAGTTCAAAATTTAGAAGAAATAACAGAGAATTAGGGAATTGTATAGAATAATAAACAAAACGGGATATTGCATATTTTGTACATTTTTTTAATAGACTTTCATTATTTTTCAAAATAATATATTTACTTTTGAAGAATAAACGTTTTATCATGATTTTTTTAATCATACTCTACCTAAATAGTATTTGTCATTTTAAAAATGTCCTAGCTATTATCTGCAATACCTATAGAGACTATATAATAATTCATGTATTTTATAGCTTGTCTAAAATCATCAAGCATTTTGTAAAATGCCTTAGATGCTCTATAGAATGGCGGCATTTCATATATTGTCGGTAGTATATATACTAAATTACTTCTTAAGTTATAATAAATTATCCTTTAAATTATGATCTTTAGTAATATGCCTTTACATCGAAAATAGGCTTCAATATCAACTTTGATAATCTTTCCTGAAAAATTAGAGGATCATAATGAACTGGTAGTTGGTTTTCGGCTTCGTGGCCGGTAGATGCCAGGTTTGAAACCTGATTCCACCAAATAATCTTCGAATAAGTGAGATCGATGCAAGTCAAATCCAAAGGGGCAAAGTGTTTGCAAATGTGATATGGATGGCTGGATAGAAGGTTATCGATTCGGCTGTCCTCTTTATTTAACACGTCTCAAAATTACGACTACTGTCCCAGTGTCCTTGCGTTGCTTCAATACTGGACATAAATGTAGCAAAGATAACTCCAAAAAATTCTTTGACCTCATTAAAAATAAAAATGAGGCTCAATGATGGAAATTAAGTCAAAACAGTAACTAATCATCTTGTTATTAAATTATTATCTTGCCATTAAACTGTAAAATTGCTTTCCTACCGAATTACCCATCGCTTTTAAAAGGGATTCTGAATAAATATCAGGTTAATTATCTACAATTTTGATGATTTTATTGATAAAAATAAAGTTTCAGGAAAATGCAAAAATTATGTCATATCTTTCCTAAGAAATGATGTGAAGATTCTTCTGGAAAATTCCATCGACACACGTCCTATCGGAAACCCTACATAATTCGAGAGTTGAAGCGATTAAGTTTCTTTGAAGTACTGATCGCAAGACGAACTCTTTATTGTCTTATGCTGAGTGCTGTTTTCACTTTACCGATTTGTATTCTGTTTACATTGTCGATGTCTACAAATGTTGTTCTTTGTGTTTATGTGGCTGCTGTTTTCTTGCTTGTTCAACGAGTTTTTCGTATTATTTGTAGACTAGAGTATCAATTATCATTATCCAGCTTGTTAAATTTATTTCGACACTCATCAGATTATTTTAGTAATTATATTTAGGATTAATTAAAGAGACGTTATAGTATACTGCATACTTCTTCGTCTTCTGTCAGCATAAAATGTTAATTATATAAGAAAATAAAATGCAAAATAATCCGTAAAAATAAGCAAATAATATATAGAGAACAAAGGTTCTAGAAATGCAAATTATAATAACTAGGTTGAAATAAAAAGATATGATTAATTATTGGGGCTTGGTTACTGGAATGAATGCATGAAACAAACAGAGAAGACTTTGTGTTGGAGATGAAGCACTGGAAATGTAAACCAACAAAAGAGAGAAAATATGATTTATTATAGCAGGAGTGTAACTATAATTAATTATTAGAATTACACATACACGGTGGACTGTCAAAAATAAAATAAATAATTTGACATAAATGAATGATTTTCTGCTGGTGGGAAGAAAATTGATATATTAACTAAAAGATATCTTTGTAACAGCTTCTTGGCTTAAAGTTTGTGATTAATGTGCTATGTATAATTAAGTATCGAAGTAGCGTTTCATCTGTCTTCAATGCAAAGTGTTCGAAGAAAAAGGAAAAGCAAAAAAATCAACATACATCTTTTTTTTAGAATAATAAATGTTAAATTCATGACACACTGCATTTAATATTATTTTTTACACCATAAATTTAGTTTTTATTTATTAAATGCTTTATAAATTAAAAAAGAATCTGGACTTTTATAAATAAATGTAGTTATAAATTTTAAATATCAATAATGAAGTTATTGAAGTTGTATATAATAAAGTTATTATAGTTATAAATTTTAAATATCAATAATGAAGTTATTGAAGTTGTATATAATAAAGTTATTATAGTTATAAATTTTTAATATCAATAATGAAGAAAAAATTGCAATATTATTATCTGGGATAAAGCTATTTATTAAACATTGTTTAAAGAAACAAATTAAACAATAAAAAATATTTCCACAGTATTTATTTTTTGTTAGTGCAGTGTAATATTCAAATTATGATATTAAACAAGAAATTGCTGCTATTTAAATCAATTTAATTCTGCACTAAACTAATATAATTTTTATGTTATAATGCTACACAAAACTAATTTAACATTTTTTTAATGACATCTTCTGCATAAAGGATATTAATTTTCATATTTTAGTTCCAAATTCAGATAGTGATAAAACGGTAAGTACCAAGTTCATAACTATGAAAATTGAACTCTTGTAATTAAGGAATACTTTTAAAATTACGAAAACTAAAGAGTTTATTTCTCTTTCTTTTTTACTTATTTTGGTCTTAAAATTGGAAAACATATTTTTCCTATCTGTGTTGAACAATTTGTCAATTTTTCCTAAAAATCGAAATGAATCAATGAGCGAGTGCTTAGAAATATTCAAAGTTCGCTATATATAAACAAGAATTCTTCTTAATAATACAGGATATCTTATTGGATTAAAACCTGTAAATTTTGAGCCAAAATTATTCCAAAAAATATTAATAGCACTCACCAACTATGAGCATCAACAGAAACAGCAGCAAATAAAAAGTACAAATGAATGTTGATTCAACTGCAAAAAACGAAAAAACTCATAAGAAAAAAAAAGTAAAGTAAAATTTTTTGAATAGGCAAAATGAGATATTTATTATATATTTCATATCTGTGTGTTTACCAGAAGACTAAAAACAGTAAAATTACGATACTGTGAAATTTAAAAAATAAATGAACCAGACAACTATGCTTTTAAAAGTGATATAATATCATGGGATTAGTCTCCATTAAGAAGGTTCGAGCACACAGTGATATTAGAACATAAGTAAGATTCTTAAAATAACACCACTTTAATTTCTGACAATGACGGAATCATGAATATGAAGCAATATCTAAGAGATTCCATTGACATTAAGTATAATAATTAAGTATTGATATTAAGTATATCAATTGGTCGTTAAAAATAGCTAATGTATAATAATCCATCACTAGGGTGGCGTCTTGTCTAGAACCGAAGTCCATAAAATTTTTATATAATTTTGTACTCTTTGGGTAAGCTGAGTCAATACTAGAAATAATAATTTAAAAAAACATTGAAGATGTAAAAGCGAGCTTGTCCCTCTGAACAGCTTATAATCATTTTAAAGCTAGAAACGGGCAGTAAATTCCCAATTTTCAGGGGAATTGTATGGACTGTCAACCGTGGTTGCTCTACAAAATGTCCGAAAAGAGATTCAAATCAGCACAAAAATGCATTTGAACAGTTCTTATTTACAGTAGGGGGGCCTATACATATAGTTATAACTTAATAAATATTATTTAAAATTTGTTAAAATGCAAGTTTAAAATGTTTGCAAATTTAAAATTTGTTAGTTATACTTTTACAGTTATATTTAGAATTAATAATCGTGGATGAACAACAATTGTGATATAGCACAAATAAAAATTTCTGTAATAATCATACTTAAAAAAATTATGAAATTATGAAACAAACAATTGCTTTTATCCATTTTAATCAGTTTAAACAACATTAAAATTTTTTGGAATATTAATTAAAGCTACGGTAATTATGCAGATGAGAACAAAAAAAAATAGTTTTCATTCGTTTTAATCAATTTTAGTCGGACAGTCGCGTTTCTAGGGAAACATTTTTATATCTTGTGCATATCCATTCCTCATACTTCGAATTGAAGTCGAACATATTACTTAGCTCTTAAATCCTCAATATAGACTTGTCTAACATAATTTTATTCTTACGTTACAGCCGCGTACTCGAGTTAAATAATAATCTATGCTGACTTCTTTCACCGACCTCTGTGCTAACTTGCCGGTATCTGTGTGAGCAATTTCAGATGAATCTGCCGGGGAAGAAACTGTAACCGTCATGAAAAACAGCAAATATCCATCTGCTATAAATGCTTAATATTTGATATTGTTACTTCAATTCTATTGAATACCAGTGTAGCGTCCACTGAGTATGTATTTTGTGCTTTTCTTAGTGTTTCTGTATCAAGTTTTAATAAATGTTATGTGAATGTTTAATATTGATAGTAGCTTCCAATAGCTAAAAATCAATGGCGTTGGATCGACTCTTCCTATTTTCCAAGATATTTGTATTTATTAACAATTACTGTTCGTTTCAGTGTCCCAAAATGACCACTTTTCGACGATTCTATCTCACTAAGGAATGAAACAAGGAAGGATGTTCGCATCTCCGGAATTAACTTTATTTATAAATGTAAACATCTTCCTTTTCATCTTTCCTCTCACCCATATTTTGTCGAATTAAACTCATCCTAATGCATGTGCAAAAGAGAAGAGGGTTTAGGGTTGGTGAACAATGTATAGTGATGGATGTTTTTTTAATGTATTATGAATTTGCGTTTATAAAATTCCTGCCATTTATTAATAAAAACACAAAGGCTTATTTCGCCACAGTCACAGTATTCAATTCATTACTTCATGACTTATACCTTCTCTGATAATTGCTGATGAAGCAAATTCCAAATATCCGCAGAACTTAAGATCCTCCTTGGCCTTACGCAGCTTCCAGAATAGAGGTATGAAGTCATCTATAGCTGGAAAAGAAATAGTATTTATTTAATATACAAAAAAATTGCTTTCTTATTGTTTTGTTAAAAAGAATCAATCTTTTAATTTAAAGATTAACATTTTTTTCTTAATCGTTGATCTTGGATCATAACATTAAAATGTTACCTACCTTTCTCAGTAATTATTAGCTGATTTTTGTCTAAAATCAGCTGCTCAAGCAAATCTAGTTTATCTTTTATAGGGCTTTTGTGAATTATCTTTACTGTATTTTCATTCATCTTATTTATCTGGAAGAAAATCAAATATTAGTAAGTATTACTGAAAATAAATTCTAAAAATATCATTTTTTTAAACTCGCTGACGGAGTTACATAGTATAGAGTCCCAGATAAATATTCATTCTGGAACTCACGTTTCAATCTTAAAAAAAAAGGAAGTTACAATGTTTAATTTTCTATGCAATTCAATAGTTCCAAATTCTAGCATGGCCTGAGTAAATTTATGTGAATTGTAAATAAATAAATAATCATGTAATTTTATAGAAAATTAGTTTTTTTTCTTTCTAAATTGCAACATATAAAAGGTAAGAACATCGTTGAAATTGAGATTTACTTTCATAATCTTAACCTTAAAGTCTTGTCTTCTTTGCTACTATTTCTTCTATTTACAAGTATATCTTATCTGCAGGGATTAACTCTCAAATGGACATAAAATGAATGCCAACAATTCTGAATCTAACATGATATTTATTTTCTTTCAGAAGTGAAAATAATTACAGCGCACTCCAAAGTACTTCCAAAAATGGAAATAAATTTGTACAAAATTTTTTAATGTTTTCAACCCAAGCTAGCAAATATAATTCAGGAATTCTAACTTCAATGAATCACACTGCATAGGATTTTGATATTGAATAACATTGAATTAAAAAGAAGAAAATTTGGTAAAATGTCTATGATTCGTCATTAATAATAATGTATATTAGGAATTTTAAAAACTAAGCTACGAAATTTTTATTGAAAGTTTGGTTATATACTGTTATATTTACTGGACAACTATGTTGTAATCCTTGAGGAAGTAAGGGTGAACAATTCCGTGTCTCGCAACCAATTAAGACAGCATATTTGGACCTTTCTTTAGTCCTGCCACTTTATAGTGACTCTACTGATTTGATTTAAGCTATGCTTATTCAATAGTAAATGTAGTAAATATAGTAAAGCTGATTATAAAACTGTAGTAAATATAGTAACGCTGAGTATAAAGCTGTAGTAAATATAGTAAAGCTGATTATAAAACTGTAGTAAATATAGTAAAGCTGAGTATAAAGCTGTAGTAAATATAGTAAAGCTGTTTATAAAGCTGTAGTAAATATAGTAAAGCTGTTTATAAAGCTGTAGTAAATATAGTAAAGCTGATTATTCTGATCAAAATAATGTGATCTGCTTTAGTCAGTGCCCAATTGCAAATTTCTGACTGTGATTATGTATAGACTGTAACGATACTTCTTTAGCTTTTAGTTTAAAACCCTAAATGAAAACGATTTGATGTAACACCATGGCAGAGATCATTTAAGGTCATTTGTTCATCACATTTTCCCAATCAACTCATCTTATAACAGTTATTCCACTGATTTGGGTTATGTTCATACAAACTACAGCAAGCATGGCATCAAAAAACACTGCTCAGAATTATGCGATGTGCAAAAGTCGGTATTCACTTTTTGTATCCCCAAATTACCATAAAGCTGGTAAAGAGTATTGCAAATTGTATAGAGACTAGTGAACTCAATAGCATAACGGTAATAAATAGCATAACATTATGTTTTCGTCCTCTTGATATTTCTCTAAAAAAAGGACTTAAATGTTCTTAATTTTGTTTCTATGGCACCTTCTAAGAGTGGCGTGCAGGATTATAGATACATCTTCCCTCTCAGTCTCTATAGCACTGAAACACTAAACTTCTTTCAAAAGGAATTACTGAAATTATTATTATTTCCGTAGATCTCGATTAAATTGAACGTTTTTTTTATTCGAATTTACCTGTTATTTGAATTTTTGCCCAATCCTTACATTTCTCACTGTTTTTGTTAATTAAACACTCCACATTTTAGGTCCTCAATGACAGAAAACGTATACATTTTTAAGGCATTTAATTCGTTGACGAACTTAACTGTTGTTGGATGCATTAATTCACAACAGCAATGTAACAGTAATTTTTAAAACTCAAATATTGAGAACGTCAGATTCTTTACATTATCCAGTCGATTTCCAATTAGTCAATTACCACCGCTATTTATTATTTTACTATGCCTTTATTGCATTAATTATTTGGTTATTAAAATGTGATTTATTTTAAATGTATCCAAGAAAAGTTGTGCAATTGTACATTGATACATTAGCAAAATGTAAATATTTTTTTTTTACATTTTTAGATAAAAAAAAAAATAAGAATACTTGTTTATGTTTGAACATAACCTCCAAATGATATTAGACACTACGTTTCAATATCCATGCATATCAATTATTTAAATAAATATTTGTTTTGTTAATCGGCAAAACATATTATTAGAGTTCAGTTTCCTTCTTCCCTCCAAGGTGTAAGATGCTCGGAACGTTTGATGATTTATCTCCACAAATTCGGCTATTTTCTCATAAGTGTTACGTCTGTGGAAGCGAAGGAAAGCAATTTGTTACTGTCTGACTTACAACAAAAATATTTTATTTCATCAAACCCAGCATGATATTGATTCGTTGCGAAAATGAATCTCAAAAATAAAAGATCATAGTATCAATAGTGAATATTATGAAGCTTTTACTAAAGCGAAAAAAGGACATCGTCTTTGATTAAAAATGACTTTAAATGTCTTCAATGACCACAAACTTTGAATTTTAATAACATTACAACGTTCACTTTTTTTAGTACACGCTATATGGTTACCTTTCTTTTTCGTATTCTTTTCTTTCTTATATCCTGAATTTTTCCTATGCCGAGAAGGCATAGTTTAATTATAAACATTATCAGGTCGATTTCCTCTCCTTGGTTCAATAATAATTATGTTAATGCTTGTTTAATGATGTTTATAAAAAATTTATTTTAGCGAAAAGAAATTAACTAAACGAAGCTATTGAAATCAATGGCATCTTTCAAAATTATTTTTGACTAGAATATTTTTTTAAAAAAACTCTGAAGAAAAAAATCACTAGAAAAAAAAGATTCATTGTTAAAGGATAATTTATAAATTTTCGACTTTTCAAATTTATACAAATTATACATTTCTATAATCAATGAAATGTATTTTATTAGATTAGTATTTTATTAAATTAAAATTGAATAATCAGCTTTTTGAAAGTACAGATGTTTCCTGCTGCCATCAAATTGCCTGATTAATGATGTTTATAATGAATAAATTTTAATGAAAATATTAATTAAAGGAAGCTATTAAATCAAGGGAACATTTAAAACTTATTTTTGTCTAGAATATTTTTAAAAGACTTTTAATAAACTGACCATAAGAATTTTGATGATTTCTACATTTTTCAATGCTATCGCACTAGAAGTTTTTAAGCATAGATTTAAATCTTTGAACAAAACCAATAAAGATAGACTGGCTTTAAGGAAAATGCCGTCCAAATCTAAATGCCAGTTCCTATGAATAAAAATTTTGATGAGCTATTCAAAGCTGTATAATATTGGGTGGTTTGACCCAAATGGTGAGATATGGCACTGTTCCTCTGGATTTTGTTTGCCTGCAATAAGTGAATCAAGTTTTACAAATAAATATACATCTAAGACTTTAAGATGCTTTTTCTCAGAATTGGAAGTGGCAATTCATTTACATAACTGTTTATAAAGAAAAATAACTAAGAAATTTAACGATTAGTCTTAGTAAAATAAATCAGTTTTGTCTTAAGTCTGATCGTTATAGATAGTCAATTAACTATCTGCAGCTATCAAATAGCCAGCAAACCATTTTTCAAAAAGCAGTTGCTGTCTTCAGTTTGAAATATTCCAATCGATAATTTACGTATATTTCTCTTTAAATTATTGTAATATACGTGAAAATTAATAAAAAGAAAGGGGCTTTTATTAATATCAGACATATAGATAACAATATTTTCTCAAACATGATAAATTATATTTCAGTAATTTTCCATGCCATGTCTTTGATCACGTTTATGGATAACGCTATTTTTTCCCAGCATATTACAATTTAGACATTATGCATGGAATGGTGCTTTTTACAGCTTAAAGATACGTTCACATGCCACGCCCATCAGTATTCAAAACACGAAATTGGTATGCGATAATCTCAGAACAATTGATGAAACCGTCAGACATTGATCATGATTGATGAAGGATTAAACATAGATCAACAGTGCTTCATCAGGAAGATGATCAAGTTTTTATACTTACATTAAAAGATAAGAAAGCTCTCTTTAATCATTTGTGGGAAAATTGAAGTCTAATATTTATTCAGCTATTGGTTTTAATTAGAATTTTAATGAAAAAAAGTTAAGTGAATCAAAATAGCAAATTGATAAAGAGAATTTTTATCAACCAACCGTCTTTTCCGTATCTCTCTGTTCTCTGTTATTCTGATTATCGTCTGCCAAATTGTATCTCTTAAAAACGGATACATCTTATTACTTTAAATAAAAAGATATTGGTCTTTGCAAACATTTTATCCGAAATTCAGAATCTGCCATCCAAGATAAATTGTTTTTAGAAACTTATCTACCTTTATATTATTTTTAAAAATTTAATCTTTAGGTTTAGGAAAGATGACTCGCTAACAAAATTTATATTTATTATAGATGCAACGTACTTATGTATAAATGCAATTATAAAACAAAAAGGAATTTTGTAGTAAAACGTACTTCAAAATATTTTGAAAAATTTATTTCAATTAGAAAAAATTTTACGAAAATAAAATTAAATTTTTAAAGTGACATAAAAATGGTTTTTGTGTTATAAAATGTTCCGAAATTAACGAAAAAGCTTTAATTGTAAAACATACTTCAAAACATTTTGAAAAAATTTATTTAAATTAGAAAAAAATTGTTCGAAAATAAAATAAAATTTTTAAAGTGATATAAAAATGGTTTTTATATTATAAGATGTTCAAAATTAACGAAAAAGGTTTTGTTGTAAAACTTACTTCAAAATATTTTGAAAAATTTATTTAAATTAGAAAAAGTTGTACGAAAAAAATTTAAGTCATATAAAAATGGTTTTCATGTTATAAAATGTTTCGAAATCAACGAAAACATTAACATTTCGATTAATTTTTAATTAAAAACCTAATTAAAATAAAAAAGTTTTTAGAGAGTGCTGAATCCCCATAAGGTAAGTACTAGCGAAATTTAATAGCTCTTGTTACATATATATTCTCTATAAAATGTTTTAGACATTCTGTTAATTATACATTTTAAAAGCAGAAATTAGTTTAATAAAGTAGAAAGTACTGTAAAATTCAAATACTAATTGAATTTTACAGTAATTGAATTTTACAGTATGTTACAATTCATAATTGGTAACAGTTATAATTTTATAATCTTCCGAAATTCATAAATTCACATAAGGCTATTTTCGGAAAAAAAAATTACTTAAGAAAAAAAATTTAACGCACATCTTTAAAACTTTTGAAGCCACATCTTTGAAATCTTTTTCATTGCTGTATTAATTTTTTAATACATTGAATTTACGGTCAATTTTGCGCATCAAGGTTTGGTATTGATAATTTAATAATCAACTGAAAATTCATAACAAAGTACTTAGTTACTGATTGCATGTTGCGCAAAATTAATTTACTAATTATATTTTATAATATTAATATCCAAATATTGCAAATTAAGAAATGTATCTTAACATGATGACATTTGAAAGCTTTCACTCTATCTAAAATTGCAATATGCTTGCACGAAATTCATTCAAGAAGCTCTACATGTAATTGCAGGGCAGAAAAGATTGCTCCCTTTGATTTAAAGTTACCAAATTTGAACTTATTTCTTGGGTAATTAAAAACATTCAAAAGTTTAATTAAATTTTTAATTACGAATCAGTCAAAATGTTGACGTTTCCCACAAAAATTTCAAATATTATTACGCAAAGATGAATTTTACGGCGTTTTAAATTTTGAAGTATTTCATTGATATTAATTTTATTTTTGTGCAATTTTTCTTCTGTAACAATATCTTTCATTGTTTTTGTTATTGGATTTATACCAGTATACACTGCAACTATTTTAATTCATTTTTATGCACTTCAATTTTGTTATATAATTAGAGCAAATTTTAAAAATAAAATAAAGTACACGAAAAAAGCATAAAGCATTATCATGTTACTATAATTCAGACAAGGGGTCACTCAGACAATTCAGTCTCTTCAAAAGAATTTTATAATAATATTTTCAAATGTTTTATTTTCAGAAATATGTTTTATAATTTCATCTGTTTAATGATTATTTTCCATGAATTATTAAAAAAGAAGTTTGGTAGCAACTTACTTGGTTTTTACTTGAGAAAATAAATGCAGCCGAATATTTCAGAGATTCGGAAACTAATGGAAATAAGATTTCACCAATCTCAACAGAAAGCTCAAAAAATCCCAAGACATTAAGCCAAAAATTTCTCAGAAATGAAGCGCTAATGAATAACGAAATAGTCGCATCCATCCATTTCTAATGTAAATATTACTCAAATCAAATTAAATAAGCATTTCAATATTTCATAACGACATTTTTTTACCTAAAAGTTCAATTTAATTGATTTTGTTTTGTTTACTTGATCAAATAAAGCCCATTGTATCGCTGCTCATTATGCAAAAATGATTGCAATATTTTCGTGCTAAATTTACTTCCTCTCTTTCATTATTGCAGGATATCGTCAAGTTGCTTTTATTTTTTTCGTAACTATACAAGGAGAAAGTTTTGTGATTGTAGAAAAATTCAACCTCAGGATTTCGATTGAGCTCTCTGTTTTAGACCTTTCCAAAAAGTATTTTTGAAAGTATGTCTGATTGAGAATGGTACATTCAAGCCAAATTAAAAAATTGTTTCTTCGCCCCATTTTTGCTAAATTTCGGTAAAAATCTATATGAACATGTATCCCGATGCATGCCAACACGATAATTCAAAAAACACAGCAAAACTGTTGATTGAATTTTTTCATGTGATATTTACACCACAATTATGTGTCTGTATCGTATTTTAAAAACCAGCAGAAGTAATTTCAACGAAATTTTTTCGCATATTTTTAATAAAGATATTATATTCCCCCACCCCCTCAAAAAATAGTAAGATTCAGTTTGCTAGGCAAGGCCAAGAACACCACAAATGCTTATTTTTATTTGAGTCTTGTGTTTTCTGATGGAGAAAAGATCTTTACTCTATCACAAAACACAATAACAAAGAAGAAAAACTTTACTTCTGTATCAAATTCATGGTATTGTTGAACAACAGAAATAAAATATTGAACTTTTTAGGAAAAGGACTATAATTAGAGTGAATATACCGAATCTAGGGTGTGATAGTTGGGGATTCTATTTCGAAAATTAATTGTTGGCATGCAATTAATGCACAAATACTAGAAAATTGAATAAGTATTTTGGGCATTTTTTTCCGACCGACTGAAGCAAAAAATATGACATAGAACTACAATTGCAGTCACAAAATCATAGACTAAATTTCATTTATTCAAAGCCTTCAATATTTTGTGTATTGCGTTTAACTGCATACAAAAATTCAGGCCTACAGAACAATTTGTATGGATTCGCCTCAAAATTTGATACTTATCTACAGTTTACAGTAGTGTGCAAATTAATCGGAACAAGCTTCATTTTTCATAAAATTCGTCTTTTCATAAACCTTTCAGAAGGATTTCCTATCTGAAGCAATTTAAGCTACATTTTTTTACGAAGCGAATTGTCCTCAATTAACCAAAAATGGTTTGATCAAATGATCATCACACGTAAAACATTTTCGCATCAGATACATTTCAGTTACTGTTAGAAGTGATTGATTGAATAAGTTATCTGATTTTCATGTTTTGGTAAAGGCTAGAATTACCTAATTATTATATACCTTTATGATTGTGAGGATTGTAGTTGCGGCAGTTGAAGTTTGAAAAGCCAGTACGTCTTTGCCAACTTTAGGAAAAGAGACACTGGCTTTTTTGAGGTTTATTAATTAGCAAATTAAAAGTAGTGAAGAGGAGACATTTATGTTAGGGCAAGAAATGTCAGTTCTGGACTCACAAAACTGGATCAGTATTTGGATCTGATTTATTCAGAGAAGAAACTCATTTTTTGCTCAAAGATTTCACTCAACATATGACAGCCAAACGGTGGGAAACCCAACGAGAATAAGATCTTTATCTAGTAATTAGGCACCCTCAAAAGCAAAGGTTCATCATTTTACTTCTGGAGGACCTAGCAGCTTAGTACTAATTGATGGCATGCAAAATTCAAAAAAAAAAAGAAAAAATGCCAGGAAATATCAGTTTCCTATTCACAAGACTGAATTAAGGTTTTTTTTCAGAGAAGAATCTCATTAAAAAAAATATTTATTTATTGCTCAAGGATTTTAATTAATATTTGTCGTCCAAAGGGCTGGAGAACCCATCGAGAATAAGATCTTACTCTAATAATTAGGCCCCTTCGAAAGCAAATATTTGGGGATTATTTTATTTTTGGTGGACTTGGCAGCTTAGTAGCATTGAAGAAGGGATAAATTTCAAAAAATACGTTTCAATATTAGGACAAAAAAATGGTACCTTTTATGCAAACGTTCATTGGATGTGTTGGCTTGCTTCAACAAGATCTTGTTCCGTATTCTATTTCTAAACTTATTAAAAAAATTAAGAAAAACATTTATACTTGTGGATTGCCCTCTTAATTCTCCAGATGCAACTTCCATCGAAAATTTGGCGGGCATTTAAAGAGATGGGTGAATAAGAGAAAATCGACTGAGAATGTTATAAAAATTTGGTGTCACATCAAACATTTATTTTCTAAATTACTGGAATTCATGGTGAAACGCGTACAGGTAATGATAAAAGCTACAAGGGGTGTTCAAATGAAAAGGTACGAAACGACACTGTGGGTATAAATGAAAGTATGTATATTCAAAGCATACACCAGAGACCTGGGCACAACGATCCCATTGATTAATGAGCCGAAGGATTCCTTGTTCCCAGAATTCTTGTGGTCGTGACGTGACACAATCCTTCACAGCATCCTTGAGGCCGTCCGAGTTGAAGCGCTTCCCTTTCAGATGTTTTTTCAGGGGGCCAAACACATGAAAATTGCAGGGCGACATGTCCGGTCTGTAGGGCAGATTTATCGAGCTGCTCTCACTTGAACTTGGCCAGTTCCGCGTGTATGACCTTGGAGACTTGTGGACGTGCATTATCATGGAGCAGAACCACATCCTCCATGAATAGTCCCCGTCTTTTGTTCTTGATGGATCTGCGTAGTCTTCGGTGTGTCTCTCTGCATACATCGGAGTTTATGGTTCTTCTGTGCTCGAAAAATTCAACAAGTAGCCATACTTGGACGGCGTTCTTTATAAGAGTCTCTGCTATCCCCTGCGCATGCGGGTGCCCGCGCATTCTCCGATCTACGCAGGAAGCTCCAATCGCATCCCTAGATGTCTCGCTACGTTCTCCCATAGCGGCATAGACAAATATGTTAACGGTTACGTTCTTACGACGTTTCATACTTTTTCATTTAAACACTCCTTGTAATTACTGTCGGATTCACATAAAACAGAAAATTAAAAACTAGAAAAAAAGAGTAAATGAAAAAAAATCGGTTATCAAAAATCAATCTTCGACCTCATGTTATCAAAATAACATTTAATTACAAAAGTTTAAGAAGAAATAACTCTTTGCACACATATCCAACAACTAGAGAAAGCAACTAAATCCGTGATTAAACAATTCTTGAGAAAATGAAACAAGCCAAAAGTGATCTTCTCGGAACATTATCGCATAATTTATTAAAATAGTTCTATGCCTCTCACCCTGTATAAAGTTGTGCCCTTGGGTGTGGTCGCTCATGCCTTACATGGAATTGACAAACAATAGTTAAAAATATATGGATATTTGCCGTGAATCTAGTATTTTTCCTGAATCTATCATGAGAATTTGTGTTTTTGATTGCCTTAAAGTTTTAGATGGCATGCGAGTTAAAATTTGTCTTGATACCGATTTTACTTTCTCGTCTACGAAGCATAGAGGTAGTATTTTAATTGCTTAAAAAAACTCGAACTCAAAATTCTTACAAATCTCCATAAAAATTAAAGGAAAATACTTAAAAGTGTACTATCTACTGAATCCTCAGACCAAAAAAAAAATTTTTGTCATTATATCAGTCTGTCTAGGAACTTGATAACTTACAAGAGTTTTGAGCTATACGGATGAAATTTGGTGCATCGACTGAAAGTACATCGAAGTGAACTCGATAAGTACAAAACGCAAGGAGCTAGACAAAACAGATCTAGATAAATACAAAACGCAAGGAGCTAGACAAAACAGAGTTAGATAAGTATAAAACGCAAGGAACTAGACAAAACAGTGCTAGATAAGTATAAAACTCAAAGAGCTAGCTGATTAAAAACAAAATTAGATGCGAAGCTACAGTTGAAATCACAACTGTAGCTTTGATGAAATACTGAATTTCATTGAGTGAAGTCATTGTGCTTATAAGTTGTTACATTCATATATAGACAAAGGCACATACCGACAGGTGGTCAACCTTTTGACAGATTTGGTTCAAAATTTGATGAGAATCGATATTTTAGATACTAAACCTATATACAAATTTTGCAAATAATGCAATGTAATAATGCATTATGTGAAATAATGTAATCATATATTGTAGAAATCTGTCTAGCTTTTTGCGTTTTGTACTTATCGAGTTCTCTTCGATGTGCCTTCAGTCGATGCACCAAATTTCATCCGTAAAGCTCAAAACTCTTGTAAGTTATCATGTTCATAGACAGATTGATATAATGACAAAAATTTCTTTTTTGACCTGAGGATTCAGTAGATAGCACATTTTTAAGTATTTTTCCTTTAATTTTTATGGAGATTCGCCAGAATTTCGAGTTTGAGTTTTTTTGGCAATCAAAATACTTCCTCTATACTTCGTAGACGAGAAAGTAAAATAGGTGCTAGTACAAATTTTAACTCCCATCTAAATCACCAGGTGAATCACGCTTTCAAGTTGACTGCGTTGTAAAGTCGATTTTTGGCGAAAGTATGATTATTTTTTTATTATTTTTTTTTATTCATTCTATTTTATTTCTGGGCACTTTCTTTATAATGACTTTTGAAACTTGTTTCTAGGTTCATTCTTTATGTAGCTAAATTCTCCTTATTTGCATAATCTCCATTTTAAAACTATTTTACATCTTTAATTATTGTTTGTTTTTTATTCCAAATTTGGGTAAAATTTTCTTAAGTTTAATTTCATAAATTAAAATCTAATACATTGTTCAAATTTCGTACAATAATTTCTCAATATGTTCTATTATTCATAAGTTGCAAAATAAGCAAAAATCATTTTTTTAAAAATTTACAATTGTTCTAACGTTTCACAATGCGAAAGAAATTGACTACTTCCTGGATTTTATCAATCAAATCTTAGTATTTTTTAAGGATGGATAGAAATAAAACTTATTTCTTAGTTCAGGAACCAAAAATTATATTTTTTTCTGCAAAATTTTGGGAAAAAAATCAGTTGATGAGCTTCCAAATCACAAAGTTTTTGCTTTATACTCCCTTTTCAGATTAAAAAATCAATTTTTAAAATACTTTTAGTTTTTAACTGATAAACTTTTGCTTCATAGTTTGTTTGTTTTTTTAATTTTTGGCAAAATTTTAAAAATATAAATATTTTATAACGTTTTTCGCAAAATTCCTCTCGGAAAATAATCACATATTTTAACCTTAGTGAGTTGGATCTATTAAAGATAACATTGAGTAATTTTAGATCTAAAGCTCTTAATGGAGTATGAAAAGAAGTAGGAAAGAAGCTGTGGAAAGTAAGTAGGAGTAACTACTACATTAATCTTACAAATATTATTAACAAAATATATATTGATGTAGAAAGTTAGTTAAGAAGAAAATTATCAAAAGGAAAGTTTCATAAATTATATTTTAAAACAATAGTTGATGTAAAAATCTTACTTGCACTATGTATAGATCATTTAAAAACGTGCAAATAGCTAATGTATTTTAGATTTATTTTTTTAAATTTATTTGATAACCTTCTCAAATTTAAGCTTGGATTAAAAAGATGATTGATATTTGAAATAGTCAGATTACGCTATTAATTTTACCTGCTTCGTTGATTATGAGTTAATTTTTGTAGAGCTAATCGACAGACCGTTGAACTTCTCTGCCTTATGCTTCAGTTGTTGCGAAGTGTACTTTGTTGCGGCAACATTGCACACGTAAATCAAATTTCACCTATGAATTTAAATCTCAAAATAAATGAACTTTATATTGAAGCTTCGGTGTGAAAAATATAGACAAACAGTTGAAAACTACCACATGACTTTCAGTGCTAAGTAGTATTTAACCTTTCTTCGCTTGTACAGTAAATAAACGAAAACATATCTTAAAACGTTATCAGATTTTATATGACTTTTATATTTAATAACTTTCGCCTATAATAACACTTATCTATCTATTTTTAATTCTAAAATTGTGATAATTTCTACTCATATATTTGATAATATCTAAATATAAAATTACTTACTTTATTTATCAATAACGATAATACGACAAAGCTTTTTGATTTTATTTAAAAGAATAACGGTATAGACAATTTACAGTTTCCTACAAAAGGAGTAATCCGATTAAAATTCCATGAATTTTTAATTTTTAGACCTCCTGATTACCGAGAATTCAGTCCTCCATTTTGGGAATTATATCTACTTCCATGTCTCTCCAACGAACATCATAATTCAATAAGATTAATAAAAACAGTTTTTTTTTATATTTTATTAGTATTCAAAAAAGCAAAAATTATTTTTTACTTTTTTTTAATCTTTAATTTATAATTCATTATTATGAATATAATGGAATTCTGAAATCATTTTTTCTTCTATTTAGTATAATAACTTAGTATACTAATTTTTAATTTTTAGACCTCCTGATTTCCAAGAACCTAATCAGGAGGTCCATTTTTGGGATTATATCTACTTACTTGTTTATCCAGCGAACATGATAATTCAATAAGTTTAATAAAAACAATTTTTTTAAATTTTATTTGTATACAAAAAAAAATAATTTTTATTTTAATAATTTTCTACTTATTTCGTCTTTAAATTATAATTCATTATTATGAATATAATGGAATTCAGAAATCAATTTTTCTAGTATTCAGTATGATAACTTAACATGCTAATAATAATTTAGTTCAGAAAAAATGCTATTAGATCATGCATTTTTTTAAAAACTCTCTTTACATTTTTAATATTAATTATATCTAAATCCATCTAAAATGTGTAAATACTTCTGTAATTTTAAAATTGAGTTTTTTTTAAAAATAAGAAAAACAAGAAAACGGTCTTTTATGCACTGAAAACTTGCATGAAAGTTTCGAACCTTGCAGAAAACAAACAACCTTGACTTCATAAATTCTAGAGTAAAAAATATTTTTGGGGCAGATTTTCTGAACTGAATCTTCCACGAGCTATAAGTAATAACATCTGCGTATTACTTCTAAAATATCAGATGGTATTTGTTCATCCAAAGCAAGTTTAAAAAACATACACCATTTTTTTTCATAGTCATTTCTTGGCTAAGAAACAAAACATATATACCTTTAACAATTCATGAATAATAAAAAAATAAAGTAAAAAAACTATCGGCCGTTCTTTGAGAAGCATAAAATGATTGACTTATAATTCTTTCAATCATAAAAAATACTTTTTTTTAATTCTGTATGTTTTATTTTTTGACAACCGCCATTATCTTTTTCTTGTTCAACTCTCACCTTTTAACACTATCAAGTGGGGAAAAAAACTTTCTCATTCTCATCAAATATCTTTGGAATTCTTTCCTAGCCATCATTTGCTTGGAACAGAAAGTTCAAAGACATTTTATCCTCAAGAATAAAAGAGAAAAGAATGAACAAATCTGTTTTTAAAATCGGTACAAAACGGCCATTTCTTCATACCGAACACTCCCCCAGAGGGTATACGGTATCTTCGATCCCACAACCTTTCGAGATAGAACCAAATTAAAATTAATGTGATTCAATCTTTGGATCATCAATCTTTCCATTCTTTTTTTTTCTAGAAGAGATGTTTCGATTTCGGTTTTAGAAGAAGAAAAAAATGCCCCTAGGAAGCAATTCGGACAGTAGAAAGGGGGCCTTGTGGGGTTCGATGTCAACGATCGGATTACAGTTAAAAAATTTCTCACCACAATAAAGCCTACCGTTCTTTTTTTTATGCGCTAACCAAACAGGAAAAGGTTCAGTTTTAATCACCGTACCCTCGGCGAACCGCGTAAGTGAAGTAGCAACAAGTAGGCAAGAATGGAAAGGAAAAAAAAAAAAAAAAAAAAAGAGGCGAAACAACAGGTATTAAGAGGTGGTTGTTTAAAAGAACTTGATGCATGATGGCGGTTCAGATCTTGTGGCGCAGATGAAACATTACGGCGAGAGTGAAAATTAGTCGATGATATCGATGTAATTGAGTGAAAAGTAATTTTTTTTTTCATCATCATCTCACGTTAGAATGCGTTTAGGTTCTCTCTTCCTGAACAAAGGCTTATCAGAGGGGTTGATATGAGGTTTCTCAACAGTAAGAATAGGAAGTGAGAGTGTAACGTTAGATTCCTTTGACCTGCTTGAATGTATATGTATTTCTTATTGTATTTTTTGTGTATAGTTGTTAATACAACAAAAAAATAAATTTGGCTTAACAAAAGGCCACTCTTTATTTCTTACGTGAGTATATCTAAAGTACCCCCCCCCACACACACACACTTCTGTTAAGAATAGAAGAATGGCGGAAGTAGTAAGATAGTGAAAATAGTTTTGGAAAAGTTATTTTCCTTTAATTTGTTTGGATACATTTGTATTTCATAATTATGTTGTTACATGAAGTTGTTCATCAAGTAAACAAACAATTTAAATTTTATGAAAGGTCATTATTTAATTGCTATATTATTTTATGTAATGTTTAAAAAGGCAAAAAAAGTAGAATTGTTATTGAAATATCAATTTTCTTCAACCTCATTTTTTACTTTGTCGTAGAAAATAACCCCCGGCAGCAGAGCACCTCGTAATGAGGATGAGATGCTTCCAGTATGGTGGTTGGATCTCGCTACTGTGGTGGGTACACAAAAAGGTGGGGGATTTGGCTCCTCTCATCAATGATGGGACATGCTTCCTTCGGGTAGGGTTGTACCGTGGCCGGTGATGGCCCTTAGGACTCAACCACAGTTCCAGCCAGTGTTGCTATTGCGGCGGTCCGGTCATTCAGTAATTTTATCCGTGGGCCTTCGGGCGGAGCGGAGAGTCAATGATATGACTTAACGTAAAAAGTACCCCCGAGGGGAGCACCTAGAAATGAGGATGAAATTCTTCCGGCATGGTTGTTGGATCTCGCCACCCTGGAGGGTACACGAAAAGATAGGGGTCTGGCTAGTCCCATCGATGACGGGACGTACTTCCTTAGGGAAAGGTTGTACTGTGACCGGCGATGGTCCTTAGGACTCAACTACAGTCCCCACCAATGCTGCTGTTGCGGCGATCCGGTCATCCAGTATTTATTATCCGTTTGGCTTCGATCGGGTCTGAGAGTCAGTGATATGACTTAACGTAGAAAGTATTGCAATTGTCACAAAAATTCAAAATCGAGATTTTGACGAATCTACGTTTTGGTACTTCCTGAATTCAAAAAATATATTTTTGGAATTAGGAATTTTATCTTATATCTTTGAGCTAGGCGAATGAAACTCGCAATTCGGTTTTTACAGCAAATTCGTAAATTTGCATAAAATGTTGAACGAAATCTATTTAGAGGAAGTCTGTTTGGCTGTTTTAATGTAACTTAACACAATAGAGAGATGAAGTGAATAAAATTTGTACTCAGATTTAACATCCAAATATCCATATTAAATTTGGAACGAAATTCGTCCACGGATTAATGATTCTAAGCCTGCATTCTTTCATACATATGTACATAATAATTCAAAAAGGTTAGAACTTAAGTTAAGGAAATTTGATTCACAATTTTAGTATCTAAAGTGTTGATTTTTATCAAATTTTGAGCTGCATCTCTCGTTAACCATATGTCGGTTTGTACATTTATAAGCCTGTAAAAAAAATAGCTCAAGAATGCAATGACTTAAATATTTGAAATTTAATATATGATTTTGTGATTATATTTTCAGCTCTGTGTGGAATTTTGGTTTAATTGGTCAGAAAAATTGCGTCTGAAAATCATATTCGGTTTTCTGATGCTTGTGTATTAGCTGCATTCCTGCAATTTATTGCCTTTCCCCTTAAAACTAGCTGAAGCATCAATAGGCTCGTTTGTAGTTATTGTTCACCAGTGGCGTGCGATTGTAAATATATAAGTATATTTATCAGAAAGAATGTGAAAAAGCTTAGGGGAGACCACTTCCACTGGTATTTCTTACTATTCATTTATGATGACTAGCTTGTTTCCCTGGGATATTGTTGTTCCTGCCAATTAAGTTATTAATATAGTATGCATTTATTTAAATTCTCACCTTGCAGTTTGATAAGACAGAAAAATATGTCCTCGCTTGTTAAGCTATTAATATGGAATGACTGTATTTAAATTCGCACCTTGCTATTTGATAAGACTAAAAAATATGAATTCTTCGCTTGTTAAGCTATTAATATGGAGTGAATGCATTTAAATTCTCATCTTGCTGTTTGTTAAGACTGAAAAAGATGAATTCATCTATGCTACGCTATTAATATGGAATGAATTTATTTAAAATCTTCCCTTGCTTGTTGATAAAACTAAAAAATATGAATCCCTCGCTGTAGAGCTATTAATATGGAATGGGTATATTTAAATTTTCATGTTGCTGTTTGAAACGCATGAATTCTCGCTGTATAAGTATTTAAAAATTATTTAAAAGTATGAATTCCTCGCTGTTAAGTTTTAATATGAAATGCATTTATTTAAAATCTTTTTAATATGGAATGCATTTATTTAAAATCTCTTTAATATGGAATGCATTTATTTAAAATTTCTTTAATATGGAATGCATTTATTTAAATCCTCATCTTGCTGTTTGATAAAACTGGAAAATATGAATTTGTCACCAACAAAAAAAAAAATGCACGTGAAAATTTTTAAAAAAAGCATACATTCTTTAACATAAAAGAAGAAGTAAAAATTTCACTTCAAAGTTACAAAGAAAGCAATTTCTTATCTTAATTTTAACACCGACAAAAACACATGACTTAATTCTTTAATGAAATGAGGAAAACACATTTCTTTAGTACTTATCAAAATGTAGAATTTTGTATTTCTTTTTTTAAGAGAAAAAGAAAATCAGTATGCATTTTGGAGCTCTTCCCTTTGATCGATTGGGCCCAATATTTGATGCAGGTCTGCAGCTTGGCTGTCAAAATAAAAATTAAATTTCATTTATCTTGCTTGTTTGTTTTTAAGTTATCGTGGACGTGGAGTAACATGCATACTTCCCAGTATCGCTAAAATTCGATAGAAATCTACAAATTTGGTAAATACATTCTAAATTTCATCTAATCATTTTTAGCTATCATGCCTTCAATCAAACTGACATTGATTTACTTCTAAATTATTATTTTTTTTTTTAATTTGGGGAAAACGCGAAGAATTTTTATAATCTCAAGGCTAAAACTGTTTAATGATTATAATTTTTGTTTTTCCTACAATATAGCCTTGAATATCCAGATCATTATCAATTGAAATTTGAAACGGCACACACACAAAAAAAAGAACTATGTTTTTAATTTTAAAAAAAAACATCCAATTTTTCGTTTAAGGGTAATACGTTTCGTATTAGAACAGTTTTTTTACAATGAAAAGCCGTGTTTAAGAGATCGTTCTGAGGAGGTGATCTTTGATAATACAAAAAGTTATTTAGAGAGAAAAAAAAGTTTTTTAATCATTCTTGAGTCTTTTATTATTAATGTAACTAATTTTACGTATTTTCTTAATAAAATGGCACTATAAATGAGGCAAAAAAATTACACTGTTGAGAAGGGGGAAATATTTCATAGCAAACAACTTTAAATCATAGGAAAACGCGAAGGAAACAGCGAAAAGCTTATCATATTAAT
Organism: Argiope aurantia; assembly: GCA_026543865.1. NCBI lineage: Eukaryota > Metazoa > Arthropoda > Arachnida > Araneae > Araneidae > Argiope > Argiope aurantia. Next base: position 594,357 of record JAPMOR010057291.1, read on the forward strand.
ATATAAGCGAATCTCTTATAAAAAATTTACTAACTAATAAAAGAGTTTTCTTAAATGTTAATACTTGGTATACTTGCAGCCTGATTTTTATAATTTCAAACTAATAACTTTTAACCACTATCTATTTTCCAATCGTATTAATAGATTTTAATTAATAATAAGAATCTATTAATTTGTCAAATGTATCAACAACTTTGATTAACTACATCTTATCACTTCAAATAAAAAAAATATTTGTAATCATACTTTTGCAGTAAGCATACAGCCTTGCCATTGGTTTATGTCTATTCTCAAAATAAATATGTTAATTTTCGAATCAGTTCTAGTTGTTGAGGTATGGGGGCTTGTCAAGGTTTTATTTTGCGATATCTCTCAAAAAGGAAGGACAGTAGGGAAAGTAAATGACCACTGGTAATGCTTCTAGATATTCAAAGATATCAAATGATATAAAAATTGTGAAAATCAAATCAGTAATTAAGGCTAGAGAACTGGTTTCCTGGAATTTTCAATTATTTTAAATATATAGATAAACAATTTTGGAATACCGTGTTAACAGAAAAGAGGTTACAGTTTAAAATTTGATTTCTACTAAGCCAGTTTTCGCTTATCTGACAATAAGCCCGAACGATCGATATTCTACTTCATATACAGTATACCAGAAAGTAAAAATAGTCTGCATAACAAGATTATATCAAATTTATTGAAATTCATTAAAAACTAGTTATTACTGAATAAGATTAAATTAAATCATAAAAAAAGAAGTGAAACAAGAAAAATCTATAAATGTTTTATGGTATCTCCATTATTGATGTAGAAATATTTTGGGAGTTTTTTTAACAAGAAAAAAAAATAGAAGAACCTTATTAACTAATCTTGGAATTGTCACGTGATGCAAAAAAAAAAAATTCAAACTGACTTGAAATTTGTTGAATGGCGAATGGAACTCTACCTTCTTTTGCCTACAATGGTGCGTTCGTAGTTGTTTTTAATTGAGTTTCCTAACTCATTCATCAAAAAAATGGAGGTAACTTCCTTTTGGAATGACTTTGCGAAAACACCCATTTCTTAGACATCATTCACGAAGTTTTTAATCATTTTTGTCAATTATTTGCATTTCTGTCTCTCTTCTAATGAATGTGAGAGTCGCGTGATGTAACACAAAATTGTTTGTGGGGCAATCAATAAATATCAAATGACGCGAGGAATACTGATATAAAGCAAATCAAAATGTATTGCCATCAGTACAGCTTGATTATTTCTTTGATAAAAATGCATATAGAATAAAATGTTTTGATAATTTTAATTAATCATAAATTAGATAAAACATGGCAGCTTTCCCATAATAATTACCACATATATTGTCGCACAAGAATTACTTTTGCATTTTTCTTAAAATTCAAAAAGTCTATCTTTGCAACTTACTATTGATTATGCCTACTTTACTTTTGAAATTGTCATAAAATGTTTTTTCTTTCTAATGAATGAAGAGAAATTATACAAAGAGAAAGTATTGTAATAGTTTAACACAGAGAAAGTATTGAAATTGTCAAAGAATTAATCGAACTCGAAAATTTGACCAATCTCCACGTTTGGGACCTCCCTGAATTCGAAAAAGACCTTTTTGGAACTATGCCTGCCTAACTATTATTCTGTCTATGAACACAATAACTTAAAAATATTTAAATCAAGATGCATGGAATTCGGTATATAGTCTCTAATTCAAATCTATAGATTTCTATTAATTTTTCAATAAAATCCAATCAGAGGAAATAAACTTCTCCGGTTGTCGAAATAAAATTTAATACGATAACTACAAAACGAAGAGAGCTAAAAGGACAAAATTTGATGCACAAATGTGACGTTTAAAGTGTAGACATGTATCTAAATTGGAACAATTTCATCTAAGGATTGATTGCCTATAGATGTATATTTTCATGAGTATGCAACCGTGATAACTCTAAAACAGGAAGAATTAAATATTTGAAATTGGATAAGTGAATTTTGTGACTACAAAGGTAGTTCTGTGTCAGATTAAGGTTTTAATCAATGCACCTGAAATACATATTTTGTGTTATGGTGTTTAACCTTACCCCGGCAATTCATCGCCAAAAATCGCACTCTAGTAGTCCCTTTCGTAAGTATTATTTGCCAGCGATATTTGATTGATAATACACAAACACATTTATTAGAGAATATGCGAGACGATTTCGAGGAAAACATTCCTGCTTATGCACTTGTACTTATACTTACTTTTTGTACTTATTTTCAAAATGCTAAAAAAAATTTAAAGAAAAAAATAGTTTGTTCTTATCTTTCCAGAATATAATATTTCTTGCTGTCTAACCATTATTACATTAAACATGGTTTAAATTCGAGAAAGAATCCATTCATATAGCATCATTGTCATTTGAAAACTTAATTATGCTTTTTTTTTACATTTTACTATTACTTCATATGGGCTAAGGATTCCTAATTCAAACTACCAAGACACATTTTAACTAAGTCATGTGAGAATGAAATAACTCCGCTTGACTCGAAAACACTTATGCCATTTTTCCATTTATAATTTTTGTTTCATTCGCCTTGAGTTGTTTGGCACACAGGAATTGGCATTCTCTTCTGAAACATCACAATTGCTCAAACGAAACGTATCTTTATGATATGCATGTGATATCTTTTACGAATGGAAATTTTTTGAAAAGAACTTTGTGCCCTTATGGAGTATGAAAGACAAGAAAGATTATTTCCTTCTATTAAATTTTCAGTAGAATCTCAGAAATGTCATTCGACACTTGCTTCACGAAGGTAATTTTTTAATTTCGATAAATTTTTTTAATATAATATCTTGAGAAAAAAATATCTTAAATATTTTAGAATCATAAATAATGTGATAATTATATTATTTCTTTCGTTTTTATTTTGCTTGTTAAGAGACAATTTCGTAATATAT
>JAPMOR010057291.1:607306-695045 GCA_026543865.1 Argiope aurantia
ATTAAGAATTTAAAATATCATTATATATATATATATATATATATATAATGTAATTGTTTGTTTTTAATTGTTTCAAATTGGTTTAAACTGGTTAATGATTTAAATTAATTAAGAAAAATAATAACTTAAAAAATAATAATGTTCTCACATGATAACTTGAAATTTGCAACAGTAGATTTCATTTTTTATAATGTTTTGATTAAACACATAATAAATTGTTTGGCCGAAATATTTTCCAGTCCTTATTAAGTTGTACTGATTAAATTATGTAAAAAGTATTTTTTTAATTACGCTTTTCTGTACTTATTCAATTATGCAATTATGCCATCGCAATTTAATTATAAAACAGCGATAGCAATAAACAAGAAATAAATTTTTAGATTGCTAATAGATTTTTGGATTTTTCCCCAAAATCGATTTTTGAAAATAATCTTATTCTCTGATGTTCTAAATTCATGCAAACGCCATGTTTAATAGCGAACAAATAAAACTGTTAATAATGATGGGGAAATTATTCAAAAATTTTCAATTAATTAAAAAATTAATCTCTAAAACATCTTTAAAAAATGTTAAACTAGATGTTTTAATTTTGTACGAGAAATATTTATTTCTAATGATTATAACAAAAATTATTTTTAAGAGTTTCTTTTAAAATCTATAAGCACATAGGAATACCTGTTACATAAGTAATCATTAGTATAGTCGTTTGTAGTATTTTATATAGTGTCAAAATTAGTTGACAATAGCTTTAGTGTCAGAATCATTAATTTCATTTTTGTTAGCAGCAAATATTTGAATCTTATACCTTTGATAAAACTCTACACTTTAAATCGTATATGCTTGAGTTTCCTTTTACATGCTTTTTCCTAACTTATTGTAAATTTTGAATTTTTATTATCGTTTTATTTCTTGATGTAATAGAATTCAAAAGTTGCATTTACTTGAATAATATAATTTTTTAATTCTTTAATGATTTCAATTAAATTTTGATTCTCTATGAGAAACGCTTTCAGTTATTGAATTTGAAAAAAATATATTACAAAATTCCTTTACATTTATAATAAGTTATAAAATATATCAAAGATTGAAAAGCAGAGTGTAATAAATATAAAGGATTTTTAAAGTCTGTTTTTATTATAAAATATCTTTTTTCTAAAATCAGGATGTGAAAATCTCAAAAGCATAATTCGTTGAAAATAATATGATGGAGAAATCAAGCTATAATAAATATTAAGAGACAGAAAATACCCAAACATTCCTTAAAAATTAAAAATGTAATATAAATGTAATTGAAATTCCAATTTACGTATAGATTTCTATCAATATCTCGTGCTATTACTATCTTGATATCACCATCAGATTTTTTTATAAAATATTATCTCCTACTTTATAGTATCTTAGCAAAATCCAATAACTTCAATGACTATAAATAATTTATCAATTTAAAATATAAATATTTCTTTGATTCTCATAATTTCCCTTCGAGCTTTTTCTTATTAAATATTGCTCAGTATAATCTTTATTATATTTGTCATTATTACATAACAAAAAACCATTAATTTAATTATATAAAATATTTTTTAAATATATCTCGACAATAAAGATTTTATTTTCGTGGATACTTAATTATATTCCAGATACTGAATGAATTATTGAATGTCAAATTGTTTTGTCTTCCTTTCTCAAATTCATTATAAAGATATTTTAACAAACAATCGTTAATTTTGTAGATTGACAATTCCATTTTTTTCGAAAAGCGATTCCGTGCTGAGTTATATAGAAGACGTAGCTGTGAGAAATATGTTAGAAATAATCAGAAGTGCCGAAGTCGAAGACCTTGTAGATGTAGAATGGGCTTTCCAACCTAATATGTGGAGCATGGCCAATTTCGGAACAACCTTTGATAATCTCATTATCAGCTGCAGCTTTAACAAGAAACGCTGTGACCAAAGGTAGAATACGTACCATAAAATATTTACTAAACTTTCGTGAATATGAAATTGCAAATGGTAATAAATGGATGCTTTAATGGAATAAACAGAATATACGAGTGTACATCAATATTTATCTACTCTTATATTTGAACAGTAGGTAAACAATGCTTGCCTTTGAATAAGAACAACATTTCTTTACATAATTCCCTAAATCTGCGATGCAATTAATCTAGTGACCCACAATTTTTTTTATTACTTGAGGGAAAAGGGTTTGGGAATTGGTCGCCAAATATTGATGCATTGCATCTTTTATATCTGTTCCGTAGAAAGCAATGTTTTCGTAATTCATCTTTAGAAATTACTGGAGGAAATTACTTTGGAAATTAATATAAGTTATGAATCTTTGATGATTTGCATCTTACATATACTATTTTACAGAAACGCGACTATCCTATATTACGTCTTTTGAAAGATTCAAAGAAATGACGGAGTGAAATCTTGGCTACCAACCATTGATGCATTGTTTTATGTATGATCCGTATCATAAAGAAGTGATGCCTATACAATGCCTTTTTTGAGGGTTTTAAAGAAATGGGTGGAGTGAAATCTGACTTGTCAGCCACTATGAATTACATCTTACACGTCCTGTTCCCCAGAAAAGTGACGATCTTATAATACTCTCTTCTGAAAGATTCAGAAAAAAAGACTAGGTGAAATCTTGGCTACCAAACATTGATGCGTTGTATCATGCTCACCCTATTCTATAGGAAAATGAGTATATAATGCATTTTTTGAGAATTAAAAAGAAATAAGCGGAGTGAAATCTGCGATATCAACCATTGATGAACTACATACGCCCTATTCAGCAGAAAAACAATGATCCTGTAATGCATTTTTTGACGGATTCAGAGGAAAGGACTGGGTGAAATTTGGATAGACACCAACTGATGCACTGCATCTGATATGTCTTACGTGATCTCATATGTTAATTTTAACCTGAAATAATTACAATAATCTAAAATTAGAATTAAAAAAAATGACAACAGAGATATATGAGAGTGAACAATATTTCTTTTTGTGCGACAGGGAAGCAATCAATCAGATATACTAATTTTTGTACAATTTATTTCCTTTCACAAGTCATTTACAGTATTCTAATTCTAATGGTTATATTACAGAGATATGTTTCTAATTTCTAATTAAACTCTTCTTTGGAATGACATAATGCATTTTCCTATCTGAAAACCATTATAGTTTTGACAAATTTTTCGACATTAAGCGTATCCTTATATTTGGAGGATCGTTGAGAAATTTTCTAATAACCCACCATGCTCTGAAAAAACATTCACTGCAACCGGTGAGGTTTTATAGAATAAACTGAATTTTCTTCTTCAGGACCAAAACTATACGTACAAGAAAGGTTAAATGTAAGGGAAGATAGCTAAGAAAGGCTAAAGGTGAAGAGAAGTCCTCACCTGGCCCAGTCTGGACAGGTGATTACTTCTGGCCAGGTCAAAAACGAATTATTCTGGTATTTTTCATATTCTTACAACACATTTTATTCACCAGAAAAGCGATGCTCATTTAATGCAGCTTTGGTGTCTTTCAAATGTATAAACGATTTGAAATCCAAGATGTAGGAAGAATGTTCCGTGAATTTGAAACCCAAGCTCCTAATGGCTGAAAAGTTGGGTCTAGCAGTGAATGGGCCAGCATTAACATGAATCCCAACGTCCGACATGGAATGCAAATTTCTCTACTTGATATTGTGGAGAGTATCCAACCGCCTGACTGGAAGAAGTAAATAGTTCCTCTGTGGACTTTCTTTATATTTACTGCTAGATGTATAGCCATTTTTGCTATAGAAAGGAAACAACTTTGTATCGATCAAATTTTGCTCATGTGACCTCAGATGTGCAAATTCTACGCCCACATCTTAATAGCAAATCTTCCTATTATAACTATATTTCTTGTTGAAGTGCTGACATTTTCGACTCATTGAAGTAGGTTCTATCACCTAATTAAATTATTATTAATCTATTGTTATGAAATTTTTAAGAGCAAATTTACTCTAAAAAATACAATAATAAATACTTCTCCCACTTGCTAATACTCAGTGATATCAGCATTATTAATAATCATAAAACAAGTATCGAGGCATATAGAAGGAGCATAATGAGCCCACCATTTATCACTCAACCGCAGGCTACACAGAAATCATAAACATTTCATATAAATTGGCAATGCTCGCTATTAAAAAATCGAGAATATGAAGTGATTAAAAACTAATACAAAGAAAAAAATAAAAATCGTTAAAAAAAAAAGGAAAAATTAGAAGAGCGATGCTGCCTTTTACTTATAGTCATCAAGAGCTCTTGCATCATTTGTTCCAAAAATAAAAGTGCCATCAAACATTAAAATTACATTGCTGTTTGGCAACAGCAGAGAGGAAAAAAATAAGGAAGAAATGAGATCTTGTGGCTTCAGCATATGTAATGAAATCCGTGCCAATGTACTGTAATCATATGGAGCTCAACTAAGCTATGTGATCCTGCTTTATCTTTGTGCTTTCTGTCAACTTCAAAACTTTGCACTTTCTAAACAATTTCGCTGGCTTTTAAATCATATTCTAAAAAGCATAAGGAAACATTTTTGTATAAGAAAGAGAGATATTCTTTCGGTTTTTTTAAATTCGTTCTCATATTTATACGAATGTAGAAGATAAACATTTTTCTATCAGTAAGTGTTTGAATTCTTAAATCAAGCAATGTAAACCTCGTGGAAGTGGGGGCATTTGGATCTATTGAATTCTAAAATGTTTAAAAATTGTTTATTAGCTCTGAATTACCCACAGATAAATTTGTAACATTAATTTCAAAAACATACAAAACATAGAATGGATAATTATTCGATAGCAGCATGATTTGATTCTTACAAATACACAGCTCCAAAGATAGTTGATTACGTTGCCTGGGGTAATCAGTTACAGTTAATGTTACCAGAGAGAGTACCAACTTCTCTTCTGACTTTAGTTAATGCTTTTTTAAATTACATATAAATATTAAATTGTTGTTAAAATCCATACTATAAACATTGAAAAGCCATGTTTTCTCCTCCGAAATTTCTATTATTCACTAACCACAAAATGCCTGCTTAAATATCATCCATTTAAGTATTTGCATTCATAAGTGTTTATTGTCATTCTAAATGTTCTCCTCCCATTGATTTTACTACAATTTATAGACCGCGTCACTGAAAGATGTTGCATTCTTATTAATGTCTCATATTTTCTTCTAGGAATTTTACTGTTGTTTTTACACCAACCAGCGGAAAATGTTATACATTCTTGTCATACATTTTTGTCATTATAAATGTTCTCCTCCTTTTGATTTTACTGCAATTTATAGACCACGCCACTGAAAAATGTTGTATTCTTATTAATATTTCATATTTTCTTCTAGGAATTGTACTGTTGTTTTTACACCAACCAACGGAAAATATTATACATTCTTGTCATAAATTTTTGTCATTCTAGATGTTCTCCTACTTTTGATTTTACTGCAATTTATAGACCACGACACTGAAAAATGTTGTATTCTTATTAATATTTCATATTTTCTTCAAGGAATTTTACTGTCGTTTTTACACCAACCCACGGAAAATGTTATACATTTAATTATGCAGGGAAAACATCCAAAGGCCGAGCAAGATCTGCAATATCTACCCAACGCTATGGCTGGAACAGTGGTAAATTCTTACTTTGTAATAAATATCTTTTAAACTTAATTCTAAATAGCATTGTTCTAAGTGGAAGTTGCGAAAACATTCAACTAATGTATTCTTTCTTTGACTTTTTTTTGTTTACTTGCATATTATAATGTGCTTTGTATTTAGATGTGTAGTAAAGTGTAAATAATAGAAGCCGCCTTACCATTGACTGAATGACAAATATACAGATTTAGTGACTAAGCCACACTCAAAATTTCCTTTATTTCTCTTGGATTTTTATTAATTATCTCGTTTACTAGCACACGAATCGCCAAACCAATAGATAGTTAATCCTTTAATCTGGCCCAAAATCTGATGTGAGTTAACAATTTTGGTGACAAAATCCTATACTAAATTTCACTCATCTTGTTGCTGCGTTTATGATTTACCGCATTCACGTACAGAAGAACAGAAAAACACATGGACTATATTTTGATAGATCTTGCTAATTTTATCGTATCTTCTTCGATAAATGACTGTCTTAATAGATTTAAAAGCCCGATGAAATTCATTAGAAGCGTTTTATTTAAGTTAAATATGCATGAAAAGCAGATGTAAAATAATTTTAAAGTGAAAATCCCCCATTGTTTGAATATGTCTTGCAAATTTATATTTCTTGACGTGAATTACTTTTATTTATTTTTAATATATTTATTTTTATTCTTGATTCTTTATATTATTTCTTTTCTTCTTGTCTTAATTAATCATTAATATGATGTTCTTAACCTGGCAGCAAATTTCACATTCTTTTATGTTTTATTTGCATTAATGCTTATGACAATAGTTTGTTCATTTCAAAAAGAATTCTTCGCTGCTTAAAGCTGTGGACTTTTCTTATTCATAAAACTTTTGTATTCTAAGCAGAAATGAAATTATATTTTTGTAAGAAATTTAATTCTCTAGTTCAAATCAAATATCTATATCATAATTTTTGCACGAGATTTAAAGAGAAACAATGTGGATTTGTAATGGTATCCAATATTAATCCTTAATAAAACAGTCAATCAGCTTTATTTTAAACTAACCGCCTTTGGCAACAGTTGCTTTTTCGGGTGAATTGGTTTTGTATTTAATTTTTATCAAATCTATTAATAAATCTATTTAATCTATTATTTAATCTAATTAATCCTTTATTTAATCTAATCAATCTATTATTTAATCAAATTTATTACTTGATGTTCATGGTTCCTTCAACAAAGCATTTTTAAGCTGATGCATCAAAAATATTGACCTGTCTTTAATTTCAATTAAATTTCTTATACTATAATCTAATTCTCATGATTCACCCAATAAAATATTTTTAGTCATTAAGCTGAAACAAGCATTAAAGCCGTCTTATTTTAATAACTTAACACTTGCTCTTTTTATTGTGTATATAATCTTTCCTAATAAAGTCGAGTCGATAAATCATATCTCCATTAAAAATTTTAGTGTCTGAAAAATCAGTTTCAAATTTCTTTTTTCATTTTACTTTCTTATTACTGATGTAAACTGCCGCATCAAAAGATTGTAAATAGAATCTTTCTTCTTCAGCTTTCAACAATGGAAAAAATCCTGGGATTAATTATTTGAGGAAATAATAAAAGCCCTTCATAACAATAATTAAATTTATTGTTGAAAATTGTGTAAAAATACGTGATAATAAAATTGGTATAATAAAAAAAGGACATTCTTTTTCCAAATTTAAAATAGTACAAAAATCAGTGCTGCTAAATATTATTTTCGGAAAGTGTAACGGAAAACATCAGTTTCGTTTGATTTTTAATTAATTAAAATTAAAATTTTAAAAAAACCTTATCGAAGTTTTAAAAAATTCTCACATATATATTTTAATTTTCTAAAATATATTTGTGCCAAATTTGGTAGCTTTTGGTCAAATAATCTGCTTTGTAAAACATATATTAGAAGAAAGGACATGATGGAGTTGAAATAAAGTTATGTAGAATGAATTACATTAATCTAACAATTTTTTTTAATTCCCAAAATTTTATACAGAATTCCAATTCTGGTGTATATGTTATAAGCTAAATTTCACTCGTTAAGCTTTCTGTGTTTTTGTTTACTGGTTTATCTCACATATACTTCAGCAAATAGATATAATACGATTTTTCTCTCCGATTCAAAAAGATTTAAAGCGTGAAGATTCATAAAAATCTGAAAATCAAAATTTTCGCCCATTACAATGCTTTTTTTGTGTGCTTTTTATACAAGAAAGTAATATAAATAAGAAAGTAATATTGATAAATATATAGAGAACATGAAAACTTTAGAATCAAAACAAGTATAAATCTCTCGTGTCAAAGAAAAATTAAAGAACATTTAATTATCAGATAATTGTTGTGTTTAAAGCATAATTTCTTTATCCTCATTCTTTTAACTTCGCTTTTTTTCGCTTTTAAGGTATCTCATAAACCAGAAACGATAAGCATTATTGCTTTTACTGGACACTTTTATAGCTTCTTCATTCTTAAAGCACGAACTATGTGAGCTATCAAACCATTAGAAAGATAACGTTTCATCGAAAACGGACAGTTTTAGATGTCTCTTCCCAGGTTCTATCAGGGAGATGTTCCATTCATTGCAACATTACTGCGTAGGTAGAGATATTTTATGGCATGTTCTATAAAAACATACAAAAAAAAAAGAAGCTGGAGCTATGGACAAATATCTTTGCAAAAGCAACTGCCTCTATGTGTACATCGATTTCAGTTGCAACATCCCATAACCTCTTTCATCAATCTCCGAATTGTTGCTTCAATTTTAAAGAACTCGAATCAACAAATTTCTCGCAATGACTATTCTATTTCAACAGTTTTATTTACAAAGATTACTATTACTGTGTCCTTTTCAATTTAATAGATTTTGATGATGATCTTTTTGAGATGATTTAGATATTTCAGTTACATTTTTTTAAATTAATTAAATTATTCTCAGTTATCAAAACATAAAAACTCCAAAAAATGTTAATTTATGAATTGTTTACACAAGCCAGATGTTTCTACTTTTTATTTCCTCACGTACCCTTTCTTCAGTCTATGTTTCTTTTCTGAGTACCCTCTCTGGCATCATGCAGTATCCCAACAATCTCTTCACATCAAGAAATTTTTATAAAGAAAATATAAAAAATAATCATTATATTATTAATGAAAAGCGCTTAAGCTACCTTAAAAGTCAACCGGCCTTAATAACATTTGTAGGATTTATTTTTGATTATCCATTTTTTACTTTCTCTTATGCGAAGTATATAAAGAAAGTATTGCAATCGTCAGAAAATTCGAACTCAAGATTTTGACGAATCTCCACGTTTCAGATTTCCCTGAGACCGAAAAATACATTTTTGGAATTCTATTTATTTGTGAGAACGATAAGTCAAAGCTCTTTGGGTTGGACGGATGAAATTTGGTACAAGGTCTTTACCCCAATTTTGTTGATTGTCAAGTTTTGAACAAAATCCATTGAGAGGAAATCTGTCTGCATGGCTGTCCAAATACAAGTGAACCAATTCCTACAAATTGCAATAGACAAGTCAAATAAAATTTCATACACATATTAAATATTTGAGGCGTAGATCAGTCACAAATTTGGTACCAAATACATCAGGAGGTTGACCGCCTGTAGTTCCGTACTTTCGAACGCATATAAATGCAATGACCTAAATCTATAAAAATCTGTATGTAATCTTATGATTATAATTATAGTTTCATGTAAAATTTTGGTAACAATCAGTTGAAAGAAAAAGAAGAATTCAAAATACACTTTCGGATTCCTGGTACTTTTATATTAACCACATCCCTGCGCGTAATCGCCAAAAAATCGCACTCTAAGATCGAAAAAGTCATATTAAGCTCCTTTAGCCACTTAATTTCACTGTGCCACTGCCAAACTGCTTCGTATGTTGTAATTTCAAAGGATGGCATCAAGACGTATGAACAGATAAGTTCCAGGAACATATAAAGGGATGAATAAACGGAAGAACACTCCAAGAAACGTTTTCCCAGATGATGACTGTGGAGGAGAAATTAGAAATTATATTAAGTTATCTGATATCCTACGCTTTCAGTTAGGGCTGAATTTATATCAGATTTGGTTGTATCAGATAAAGATTGCCGATAATACCTAATGATTTTACCTCATACTTTTATACCTGATACTGCTGTACTTTTATATGATATTTTTAAAAATATTTGTTTCTAAAATTTGTATCTGAAGTAGCCGATAACAGGTTCTCTTTTATGAGCAGGTAACCGGTTCTGGAATGGAATAGGGTAATAGGTGGGTATCGGATCTCCTACTTTTGTTGAGACTGCTTACTGATACTAATATGATTCCAAATTGGTGTGTCGCTTTTTTAAAAGAAATAATTAGGGATTGCAATACCGGTATACCGGGATACCGAATACCGGTATTTTGAGCCATTTGTACAATTTTGTAATACCGGTATTCACAAGTTTAAATACCGGTTTTTCGGTATTTACTAGAAATTTTTTAAATTGTCTTGTAATTGTTTAAATTGTTCAGGGATCGCCAACATAGCAAAATAGTATACGTTTTTGTTTTTATGTCTCCCTAACGGACGAAATTAATTAGACTGTGAATACAAAGTTGCATCATACAATCAAGAGAAGTGATAAAATACTGTATGACAATGGATTGTAAAACCCTCCACCTTTTGCGCATGTGTTAGCATGGGTTTACTTTGACAAAATAGGAGTGAGAGGAAAGATGAAAGGAGATGTTTAGGAGGAGATTCTAAAACACGTTGGAACAGTTTACTCCTAATGATGGAACGATTTTTGAAACTGAGAAATCCAATCCAAAAAGCAATAATCGACTTAAACCAGCAAATTAATTTTTCAGATAGTGAATTCGACTTAATATCCAGAACTGTATCAGCTCTACTTCCAATAAAACTGGCTGTTGAGGCATTATGCAGGAAAAATTCTAATTTATTATCAGCTAATACAACAATAAATTTCATGTTGCAGTCACTGAAAGAATAGCACACATCACTAGCTGAATAATTATATATTACATTGAAAACTCGCACAGAAGAAAGGCATACCGAAATAGAAAATGTCTTACTGTATTTACATAATTATAATGATTTTAAAAATGAGAAAGAAAAAAAATCTGATCAAGTTTATAGCAAATTTTCTTTAAATTTTTTACCCACAAACCTCTCCACATTCAGAAGAATTCGGTTCAGTTATCTAAGATTATGATGACATTAATGTCGATAGTGAAAAGGAATTGTCTCTTGAACAAAAATTAGAAGTAGGGATAAATAAAAAAAATTTCAACAAACCAAAATACAATACAGAAATCAGATATATCCAAAACCATCCGGCGCGAAATCGACTTATTTGCAGATGAGGGATTTAGAGGTAAATACTTGGAAAAAGTATATCGGGCATTACTAACAGTGCCACCAACTATCGTAGATGCCGAAAGAGCGTTTTCGACAGCTGATACTTTTTGCACAAAATTACATTCCAGGCTTAATGACAGTACAATTAATGCGTTATGTTTTTAAGATCACATTTCAAAAATTTGTAATAGTACCACAGACTGGATAGTGATGTTAACACTTTTTTTGTTTACCTACACATTATTATTGCCAGGCTCTCCGCTGAACACACTATACACTTTCAGTGGATCCCCTCACACGTTGATTTAAATGGTAATGAGATAGCGGATAATTTAGCTAAGACTGCCTCAGCTGACATATTTCATGGTGATGCAACATTAACTTATTCTGAAATCACCTCTATCAAAAAGATGGAGTCGAGTGCACTTTGGAGAGTCCCACCTGCTCACCCTTGGTACTTTGGTAAGAGTCCCGGTTGGTGTCGCCGTCTGAACATCTATAGAAAACAGCAAATGGCTCTCTTTCGTTTTTTAAGTGGATACACCAAATCCCTCACATTCCAACACAGACGGAGGATGCCTTGGTGCAAGGCAGATCAAACCTCCCCCAGTCCTATTCTTAAACGTTTAAATTTTACGATTTTTGAGATTTTAAGGGATCCGCTATTGTTTTTGGACTTTTTAGAGATCTTTGATTTCATGGATCAGAAACAAAGACAACACTTTTTTGTGATTGAAATAAAGAAGATGTTCCTTTACTTTTTTGTGATTTTTTATATACTGTTATAATTTATAAGTTACAAATTATTTTTGTGATATTTACATTCTCTAATAAAACTGGTAAATAAAACAAAGAAACACCCGTGTTTTCATTCTTTTCCTAAAATTTCTAATACCGGTATTAAAACCGGTATCCCGGTATTACGATCTAAAAAATACCGAATACCGGTATTGAACCTTTGGTCCGATAGTGCAATTCCTAGAAATAATGATAATGTACCAGTGACCTTGGTTTTGTATCAGCTGAATCTAAAAATTGATACCGAGTACCCGTCACTCTTCAATTTGTCTGTGTCAATTTTAATTGCTTGATATTTTTGCGTATCTGATACAAATTGCATATACAATATCACCCCTTCCAATGTTGAATTCTATTCATAATTTTACATGAAATTTAATGGATTCTAAGTGGAAGATCCAGTGATTCTCGACTTTGATGACAAAAATGAAGTTTGAATTATTTTCATTAGAAACCCCATTTTCATTAGAAACCGAGATCTGAGGAATTTTCTGCAGAATTCCATGTGATGTAGCTACCTAACAAAAAAAGCTATATGAAAGACTAAAATGATAAGTTCAATCTTTTTCTGGAATTGTATTCGTAGAGCGTGCTTTTTAACTGATATTTGCCCAGTGCTATTGCTAATGCTGCTGGAATTTTTTTAACTAGCGATTTGTTGTTTTCTTGTGTTGTTAATTTCTACAAGTAATATTCTTTTTGAGTATCTTGGATGTATTGTAGTCACCTGTCCTTCATGTTTTTTTAATTGTTCGTCAGCTAAAATGTCGGTTTATATTATTCAACTCGTTGGACGTCATTCATCATCCACTTATCGGAGACGATTTCCGTAGCAATATCATTTCTGAACAGTTATTTCCATAATAATTCTCTATTAAAATTCAACATGCCCTGCAAACTATTGAAATATTTAATAAATAATTAATCTTTCTAGGTCTGCAGCTGTACATGCAGCTTGATCTGAACCAAATGATCAACGTTTTAAATAAAGATATTGGAGTCCGTGTAGTCGTGCACGATCCACTGGAGCCGCCGTACGTCGCTGAGTATGGAATGAGCATCCGTCCTGGAGATTCGACTGCTCTACAGATAGAGAAATATCAAATCAATAGGCTTGGAGAACCTTGGGGCAGGTGTCTAATGTCAGGAAAACATTTGCCATTTTTTAAGTCCACTTTCCCTTATTCTCAGCTGGTAAGAGAAAATAACTGATTTATTTAAACATTTAGAAGTTTGACATTCTAATTCAACCATCTATCTCTACTATTATTAAAGATGTGTGTGTGTTTGCGTGTGTGTATTTAGGAGCTCTACTAATCAGGCGCTTGACCGAGAGCTATCAAAACGCGGCACATGCATACTTTGGACGGTGAGAATGTACACACTGGAGCAAACTAAATATTAATGAAAATTCATAACTTTAAAACGTCTAAACTTATTTTACGCTTAAAATTTACTCTAAATTGTGTAGCAGCGATCACGTGCACGCCAAAAATGTGTTTAATATCATTGCAATGCGCATGAGTAACAAAGAAAAATTTTGTTGTAAATAAATTTAAAAATAATAATAAATAAACAATAGTGGTCTTTCAGAAATTTTCTCTCATATTCTCTAATAGAGGATTTATTACAGAGAATATCTTGCATAGCATTAGCATACAATAGTTACAAATATTAACATTTGGCGTGAATTAGGCCTTTTTATTGATTTTTTTTCTGATCCTCGGCTAGTTTTTTGGCGATTAATCCCTAACATGCAATTAAAAATATCCGAAAATCGGATTTGGATTTGAACGCGTCCTTCCCAACAGATTGAAACAAAAAATCTGACCCAAAACTACACTTGTAGTGACAAAATCCTACATTAAATTTAATATATTTAAGTCTCTGCACTTGTAGTGACAAAATCCTATATTAAATTTAATATAATTAAGTCACTGCGATTTTGAGTTGTCACATTTACACGTTTCTAAAAGTACAGATCGACAAACAGTCAACTCCTTGATGGGATTTGTTTCTAAATTTGACCACACTATAGGCGTGAAATAGGTGTACTGAATTTTATGTATTTAGCTCTCTTCATTTTATACTCAGCATTTAACTTATATTCAGACATCTAGATAGACAGACTTCTTCAGAACGGATTTTGCACGAAATTTAACAGAAATTTACAAATTTGGTGTAAAGATCGTCTACCATATCATCTATCATGCATCTATCTCAAATAATGTTCGTCACAAACAAACAGACAGACAGGCATTTTCCAAAAATATATTTTTCAAACTCAGGGAAGTCTACAACATGGAAATTCATCCAAATATCGATTTCAAATTTTTCTACCATTACAATACTTACTCTATAATTCATGTACGAGAAAGCAATATATTTAAAAGATATTTATTAATAGAAGAGAAAAATTTATGTAAATAAAATTGATACCACTTGAAAGCTTATTTTTTAAATTTGTGCAAATTATTTTGATGCTTCGAAGTTATAAAGGAAAATCTCAATTATTTCTTAACTAAGAAAACTAATAAAAAGTTTTAAATCTTACTCCGCGAGTATTTATTACGGAAAAATTAACTACGTACCAAATTTGATAGCTCCAAGTCCAACGTTCGATCTTACAGAACATTTTAAATAACTTTTTCCATACTGTATGACAAAATTTACATGCATGCTAACCCACTAACATTATAAAAATAAAAACTATATAAAACTTTGAATTTTCTTATTAAATATTTGAAGTTGAGTATAATAAAAATGTAACAATACAAATCTTAAATTCTGAAGGCATGAAACTTCTGATTTCCTTTCCACCTAGGGATGCCGAAGGGATTGTCAAAACTTTTACATCAAGCAACGATGCAACTGTGTCAAGCGGAGTCTTCTGCCACCATCTTTCACGAGACCTAGTAAGAAAAAGCTAGATTCGATATGCAACTTCACGAATCCGATGCAAAGTAAGCTGTTTAAAACCTATCATTTTAATGCCGGGTTTACACTTGGCCAGTTATAAGCCGGCCAATAAACAGTGCATGCGTAGAAAGGCAGAAAAATGCTGTTTGGTCAACGACAAGTAATTGTCCCGATGGGACAACAACATGATGCTGTATTGTATTTTTTTTTTTTTTTTCTTATTGCGCATGCGTTTGTAGAATTGGGCGGATTTTTTTTTGGCGTGAAAAAATTGATCACTTATCATAGATTAATTCAGATATTTATTGCTGTTTGTTCTTTCTGATGTGAGGTTGTATTTTTTAAAAATTTTATTTGCTATTTCTTTTTTCTATAATTTTCCAAATTTAAGTATGCTGGCCCTTTTTTTTATTATTATTTTAACATGTTTCTTTGTGAAAATATCCATCATTTTAATACGATACGCAGTGAAAAAGAAACATTCATGAATGCCAAAACGGCAATTTATAACCAAGCATGGAATGCGCAAGAATCTAACTTATGAAATTGTGGCAAATATAAATCAGTCCCTTTCTACGCATGCGCTGCCTACTGGTCGTCTTATGACTGGCCGAGGGTAAACCCGGCATAAGATTATATGCTCGGTGTTAACTTATAGCTAATTTCATTTTTAGTTGTAAATTTACTCTAGTAAACTAATAGCTGAAATAAGACTTAAGCTATTCCATGTCATGATCATTGTTACGTTTGCATTTCAAATGCATTAATTTTTAAGTTTGTTTTGTTCTTTAGTAATTAGTTAAAAAAATGGGATCAATTCAAGTTAAATTACCTCATGAGCAAGTCATCGAAGTCATGGATGCACGTCGTTTTAATGCTTTGATATAACTACAATTTTTTATATCTGCTGGAGATGTGCAATCAGCTCCAAAGTTATATAAAAAACGCGTATTTAATGTGAAATAAATATATAACCATTAAAGGAAACAATTAATTAAAACAAGGGGGTTGATATCTTTTTCTCTACATGTTAACTGCAGAGAATTACTAAGCGTCAAAACGGTTTAAAAAATGATAACTATACACAAATACATGTATTTATTGCATTAAAGATCCAGACAGAATTTCATTAAATATCCGGCTGAGCGAAGATTTCTTGTTGTAGCTTACAGCTTAAATTTACTATATATACAAGTATATATTAAAAAAAAAAGATAAGCCTACTCAGTGACAGATTTTGATAATGTGAAGACACAGGCACAACATTGTTTTGACCTCTCTTCTTCTATTCATCGCCGTAAAATTGTCTACTGCTTAACATTGTGATGTAAGGCGAATAGTTTATGAGCTCCACCAGTCTCGAGATACGAGGTAAGAGTCTCTAGTTCCTGCGCGTAAAATTACTACTGATCATTCCACTACAAATAATCAGCGGGAGTGGTCACCCAAAAACTTTCTGGAATATTTTCTAATAAACATATCATTCCAGAGAAAGCCTTTACATGGCTTTGGCGTACAGTACTTACGAAATATTTTTTGGCGTGAATTTAGCCTTTTTACTGAATCTATCATCATCCTTCGCAAATTATTTGGTAATTAATCCCTGGCATGCGTTAATAGTATTCAAAAAATCAAATTTGTGTGTTACACATGTTGTTCTCAACCGATTGAAACGAAAATTTGACACAAAACTACATTTATAGTAACAAAATCCCTTACAAAATTTGATATATTTACGTCATTACATTTTGAATTACCACGGTTACATGCTTCTAAAAAAACAGACCGACAAACTGTCAGCTGATTGTTGGTTTTGGTTCAAAATTTGACAAACTGTCAGCTGATTGTTGGTTTTGGTTCAACATTTGACAGGTGTTTACACATGTTATATCGTGGAGCGATTTTTTTTCCATCTAGCCCTCTTCGCTTTGTAGTTATCGTGTTAATTTATATTCGAACAGCTGGACAGACGAGCTTCCTTTGAACAGACTTTACTCAAAATTTGATGGAAATCTGCATATGTGGTGTAAAAACAGTATACAAATTTCAAACGTCTAGCTCACAACTTTGTTGAATTATCTTTGTCACAGACAGACAGAGAGACATTTTCCAAAAATGTATTTTTCGAACTCAGGGAAGTCTAAAACATGTAGATTCATCAAAATCTCGAGTTCAAATCTTTTTGACAATCACTATACTTTCCCTACACTACGTGCACGAGAAAGTAATAAAAAGTAAATTTACCTGAATTCATTAGATAAGGTTTAACCGATACTTTACATTCCTCGTTGTAGTGATCCAAAACTTTCATTTTTATGAAAGTTAATTTTTTTTTATTTAATCTTTGAAATTGGCAGATTTAATAGTGATATTATAGACTGGAAAATATCGAAAGAACTTGAGGACTGCTGAAAATAAAATAGAGAATAAATTTACATTAAAGATTCATTATTCAATTTTAGCATACAAATTTAAGGGTCCATTTCAAACATTTCCAAATAAATACCATAGTTAGTAAATTTTCAAATAAAAACAATTTATGCTGTATATATTTTAAATTTTTATCTTTTTTACTTAAAAGGATATTGTGCTGATGAAGTAGTGGAATTAATCGAAAATGAAACAATCCGATGTAACTGTTTCCAAGCTTGCAAGTACGTTATTTTTTTCATTTACGATTTAATTCAGTTTCCTTTCTTCTCCATTTTCAGATCAGAAGTGAAGTATTTTCAGCTAATCTTTCTGTTTCAAAACCGATTTGAAGCATGAATATTTCTCATTGGAAAACTTTGTTTCATTTCTTTCTCTCTCTCTTTCTTTGTCTGCCTTGTATATGATAATGTCTATGATATGTTTTTATGATTATGATGATATGCTATTTACTAAAAATTTAGATTGGTGTACTATTTGTAAATGACATAATGCTCCATGTATGATAAAAAAAAATCATTTAAAACGGTAGGCAGGGCAGATCATTGATCCTAGAGTTATCCGATTTGGCACGTAATAACTTCTTGGATAGTAGATCACAAATGCTTTTTAAAAAGTATATTGGATTTTTAAATAAAAATGAATCAAATTTTTAGTGCTTTTTTCTCAACAACTTTGAAGCATATTATTGCTAAAAATTATTTTTTCAATACATTAAAATTGAAAATAATAATAATAATAAATTTCTAATCAATAGCATTTTTCCCTCTAACATTAACATTTTTTTAATATTTTAAGTATATTT
Organism: Argiope aurantia; assembly: GCA_026543865.1. NCBI lineage: Eukaryota > Metazoa > Arthropoda > Arachnida > Araneae > Araneidae > Argiope > Argiope aurantia. Next base: position 625,329 of record JAPMOR010057291.1, read on the forward strand.
TACAATAGATTTCATTATTTTAATATCTGGATTTATATTTCAGAACATTGCGACTTTATTAAAAACGTAGCAGTTGCATTACTCTATCTTCTCTTTTGGATAATAGAAAAAAGTATGAATTAAACAGTCACTGTATAGAAAAAATTATCAAAATTACAGTCCCAATTGCCTTTCATATACTTTTATATAAGTAAAAAACATTAACGTATGATTTTTCAAAAGACACTTTAAGAAGTATATTGCCAGGATAAAATTAAATGTAATATATAGGGCAACAAATCTGAAAAGAAAGTCAGTACCTTATGGTAAATATGACCTTAACATATTTTAGCAACCATTTCTTTAATGATCAATATATCTTTGCGGTTAACTTGAGAGACATTGGGGTTTTATTTTTTTTGACTTTCATTGGCATGATTCAATTGACGTTTCAGTTTGCTTTTAAGTATCAGTTACATTGGTAATGAAGGATTAATTTTGTTTACAAGATTCAGATACAGAAGAAATTTCTGGAGCCTTATTTATTTATTTTTGTAAATATTTCTCTGCAACTTGAGAATACCCGATAGAGCGTGGAGAGATGTGCAGCAAGCAAAATTTCTATTTTCTCTCTGCGATCTCCTACCGTGTGATAAAAAATTGCAGTTATTATTATTATTATTGTTATAACAGCGGAAAAAGACGAGGAAGGAAAAAACCGAGAAAACCGTGGTTTCGCGGAAGTATCACATCCCGGAATATAATAAAATTTGACAAAAGTATGGCCCTATTTCTATTAAAAATTTCAAAATTTTATAATAAATGCGTTATATATAAGAAATACAATCACCAAAAACTTAGAAATCAATACAAGAATAATTTAATATATTCTTGTTAATCAATGAGTTTTTTTTAATAATAGCTTTCTTTGTTTAAATTATAAGATTTTTAGAAATTTTATTTGTTTGTTTTCAGTGAAAATGCTTACTACACATCTTTATCAGCCAGCGCAATCAATAATAAATATTTTCACCTCGTGAAATCAGCGAATACAATTGTGAGACTTGACAACGGAACTTACAAAACATCACATCAATCCAACAGGTAAGAAGTAAGAAAATAGCAAATTAATAGTGACAACCATTTAATTAGAACCGATATGACATTGGTACTAACTAGATGCCTTTATAGTCCTTCCTTGTGACTTTATGTGCAGCTTGTTATAAATGATGTAGAAATCAGAGAATTTCAGAAGTAATACAAATTATCAGATGAAACAATGCCTAATAGTACAGTGTCGCACTATTTCTAGAAAAATTCAGTAGTGAACCAGCTATCCTAAAGCGAAGATTTCGTCATCACAGGAGTCAAAATAAAATCACAAAGAGCTTAAATCCGGCAACTCCATAATACAACGGACGCACAAATCAATCCCAAATTGTTCAATATCCGATCTATAGTGATGGCCGGGGTTTGTCGAAAGTGTTGCCGATTTTTTCCTTAAGTTGCTGGCAAAATAAGTTTCAACAGGATAATACGGTGTACCGGCAGTTTGTACTTATGGTATGAAATAATTTTTCAATATCTATCAATTTCGAAAGAATGTTGGCCGTTGGGGAATGAATGTATGCGGAGGAAGAATGTCGCGTACTATAGTAAGGCATGCGCTAATACGGAAAGAAGACACATTTTGTAGGAAAATTTCTTACAAAAGAATTTCGTTCAAAATTTTATCAACATCTGCATTTTTGATACATAATTACAGTTCAGATTTCTTCCATTGCATTTGAACTATCGCGTTCAAAAAATGTTTTCTTTCACTCTGAGAGAGATCTAAATCATGGAGATTTGTCAAATTCTAGAGGTGTATTTGATAGATCATTATAGTATTTTTCTTGAGTATTTCATATGTTAAAATGTAAGAAAAAAAAGTACTTAAATTCTTCAACTCAATTTTTCATCGTCTGAAGATGATGTTCAGAGCATGTACCTTGCCTGATCCCAATCTAGTTACATCATTAAAAGCTGGCTCTGCCACCGAGTTCACTTGAAACTGGAACATTAGTGATTGGAATATCTACTTGATGTTTCAGAACAGTTAGATAAAACTGCATAGCAAAAGACAACATCCTTCAACAATCAGTTAAAACTCAAGTTAATAAAACAGAGAAAACAATGGACATATAACACTATGCCTAAATAAATATTCCTAAAAGTAAATGATATATATAAGCAAATATTATAAACAAAACTGTGCCATCCAAGGTAGACAGTATCAGAATAAGGAAGAAAAACGAAACTTTTATTTGAATAATTAAACTCATAAAGACCAAAAGAGGCACGTCAGGTAGTTTCTTTAGCAAGGATTCTTGCTGCATGTGTAGCTAAAAAATTGGAATAAGTAGTGCTACTGCAAAGCGAGACAAATGACAGCAAAGGATAATAGATACTTTAAAGAAATCAGATGTTCAACAGATCGAATAAGAGTAATATGAAGAAAATATTTCAAGGACTCCTAACAACTGAATAGGTTTCAAAATATGACATTCTTCTTCCATTTAAAAATTCTAAGTTGTATCGCCAGGTTATTTTGTTATACGAATATGTAAATGACGTAAATGAGTCCATTACCAGTATTGCCTGAAGATGGTTGTGCTGCTTCACAAAGGTTTCATTTATTTTGTATGACATCTATCGGGTCGGAATTAAACCAGAATACAAAAGTTTTCTATAATATAAGTAAAGAAATATATTAAGTGCGAATGTTACTTAATTTCATTAAATTATTTTTGTCACCTTAAGAAGCATAGATCTGGCCATTTTAAAGAATTATCTAGTCTTTGGAAAAGAAGTCAGGGCATAGGCACAGGGTCTATTTGAAAACACTTTCTAGTAAATTTGCACAGCATGATTCTTTAACACCTTCTTTTCCAATTTGAAATAATTAAAAAAAAACCTGTGAGATTACAAAATAAAAATAACGCAAAATGGAAATTTCTTTGGCATATTTATTTTTATATTCCTATAAAAATGAGTTAAGTATTTTATTTTTAATGTAATCTGTCAGCGTAGAATTCTGACTTATTCTAATATTAAATAATGCAATATAAATATGTATTGGGGAAATACGAATAGGTGATTTAGATCAATGTAATAAGGGCCTAAGTTCAGATGGTTAAAAAAGACCATGCATTCAAAATTTCTAAAAAAAAAAGGCTTTTTTTTTAATTTTTAAAAATTTTGAGATCTTTGTATTGCACGCTATGGCTCCACAGAAATTACATCACTGAACTGAAGTGACACTTGGAAACCGAGCCCATTTGGTAATAATCAATCCAATCAGCAGAAGACCCAACTGTAAAAAGCATAAACTTCCATTTTCTATGCAATAAACTTTTTCTATACTTCGTATTCCTACTTAAATACTAATTCAAAATGGTTGAAAATTTCATATTTGATAGAAAAGTTTCTATTTGCTTACTCATATATTGAAGTTCCTATTACTTTTCACTTTATCGATCTTCCGATATGATTTTTTAAAAAATTGTTTAAAAAGTCCCGTTGTGATTTTTTTATGCGTTTTCAATATATTTAATACAATTCTTTAATTGTCCAGAACTCTGTTGGGACTCAAGGTATACTACAGAACACTTTCTTTGGAAAATATCACAGAAAGGCCAGCCTACAGTGTAAGTTCTCATTTGCATTTATTTTCAAAAATTATAATTTTCTGCATTTCATTGAAATTTTAATATAAATATTTACTTTTTTTTTCAGTGGGAAACTCTTGTAGCTAACATAGGAGGCAATCTTGGATTTTTCATGGGCTTAACTATCATAACATTTGTGGAATTAGTAGAATTGTTATACGATATCATTATTGTATTGATAAAACATCACACAACAAAAAGTATTTCTTGATATTAACATTTATATGTGTAAAACAATCAATTATCTCACACTGAAACTTTTTAAAGATCTAAATGTGACAATTTTAAATTCATTAAAAACATTTTTTTTAAATATTTTTACATTTTTTTATAGTTTTAAGATATTAGTGCATATACTTTGAATTTTATTTTCCTATGCAATTAATGCTAATTATCATATAAACAGATAAAGTAAATGCTTTTAATTTATAATTTTATGCATACATGCATCTTTCTTTATTAAGACTTATAATTATCTTTTAATGAATAACTTTTTAAAATTTTTTCAAAGTTTTCAGCTATAGAATAGATATGCCACCACTAAGCCTACTTAGACTTGGATTTCTACAAGTTATCTGATTTTAAAAATTATTAAATTTTTGATGGTTAATTGAATTTAACAACAAAACAATTCTGAAGTGACGAAATTATTTATTTACTTGAATTGAATTTTGTGTACCCAGTTATTTAAATTAATCAAATTAATTAATTGCAAGTCAATTTGATGATCACTGTAACAGTTTAATAAACTTTCATCATGACTATATACTCAAAAATTGTGATATTTTAATATTTCAATACAAATTCCATCTAATAGATATTTTTATCCACAACTTTTTATTAAATTATATTCAAATTTGCTAAACAAATTTGAAAATATCTGCTTCCTTGATCAGATTTGTGTTATAAGCATCAAAACTCAATATCCAAGAAAAACTAAATGAAGTTTTAATTCGATTCCTAGTTTTTTTATACGAATCTTTTAAAGATTTCATACGGTTTTTTTTGGATATTGCCACTTTTCTTGAGATACACAATTGTTTTCTAAAACTGCAATTCAATTTTTTCAATTTAATGAATTTAAGATAGTACTAGCAGCCTCTCTAATCTTATTGCACCAAGAACACTTTATATCTAGATCAAAAACTATTATAAGATTTATTTCTTAAATTCCCAATCCCTTCCCTCTCAAAAAATAAAACAAATGAAAATAAAAATACTTGCACAAAAGGCGGGAGATGCTAACTTCAGTGGTGTTACTCAAATAAGATGCAAAGATATCAAATATAATTATCAACATTTTAAATTATGCATTATAAATTTGATCATTTGGAATATTCTTATAGTGACTAACATAAAAAACTATTAAGATCCATAATAGCACAGAAAGATAATTGAAATCTTGTTTTTCATACCAAGTAAATAACAATTTAAAAAAATAACAACAACAAATAAATTTTATTGAAGTTAAAACATAATAATAAAAAATTATAATAGTTTTATTTTGTATTAATGTATAAAAAGTTATATTTTACTATTCATATAATAAGTGCTCCTTTTTTTTTTATTAAAAACTAAATATTTATTTATTCACTTCATTTATTAGGGCAAGTGACTTGTTCCACATTTGAATGGGAACTCTAAAATTAAAAAAGCAATTCTATATAGCATTGCATTAAAAAAATTTTTTTAAAGCAATTCCCAAAACAGTATACCAGAAAATTGTTTCTTTGTCTAAAATTAGATTTTAAACACCTCCCCCCCCAAAAAAAAAAACACAGTACACATGATATAACTTAAATTTGATCTCCGAAACTGGATTGAAAATTATCCCATCCATCAATAAGCAGAACCTGTATTTGCACAATATTTGAATATCAATCAAACATAATCAGACAAATGCATATGCTATGTCTAATGAATCATGTTTATAGAGATGTATACATTGTTTCTTTCCTTTTCTTCAAGTGCTGCTTTACAAGCGAATTTGTTACTTATTGCAGAACTTAATTGGAGTTATTGCTAAAAAATTTTGTTTATAATAAAGTAAAAATAATTTGCAATTTTTGTAATCATGACATTTTATGCCTATCGTGTCATTTTATCTTTCAGCAAAAATGAAATATATATATATTATTTTCATTAAAATTTTTCTTGATAACTTTTATGTGTATTGAGAAATTTATAAAGGCAATTTTCGATTACAATTTTATAATAAAAGTACCTGTCTTGTTACCAGATATTTTAACTAGAGAAAACTGAGAAATTGGTAGCAGTAACATAGATACATCACCAAGAAAGTAAGGAAAAGCAAGCTGCAGCATTAATATGGATAATTTCTTCTTTATAAAACTTTATAAGAATATTTAATTTAAAATTGTTTATTTATTTGTTTAATTTCTTTAGGCAGCAGAATCAACATAGCTTAATATGAATTTGTTCAATTCATTGCATATTATTTTTACAAAATGAAATATGGATTCTAATAGCAGAATTTCAATCTGCATAGCATTAGCAAAAGGGACAAATTGGCCATTTAAACAGAAGGCAAAGCTATATATACAAATAAAAATCTCACTGCGTCCATTCTAAATATATGCTTTTTTTTTTCTTTTCTTTTTGGCAAATTTTTCTTGAACAAATTAAATTTTTTCAAGACAAATGCATATCTTGATCACTATAAAAAAGGAAAGAAGAGAGAAAAAGGAAACAAGAAATGAGATATTCTTATTAACAGTTTTATTCATCTCAAAAGGACAAACAACTGCAATATTGCACTAATGCAGTCAGATATACAGGAAAGAGAGAACACAACCAAATTTTTTTTTTCTCCCCAGTATAATTAATGAGTGACACATTCCACCAACCACCAAGCATTAATTCTTAAAAGAAATGCATGCAATTTTAAGTAAGTATGGAAACAGGATTCATATCTAATGACAAATCTACATGCAAAATATTTGAGACTACCACATTCTTTTCTTTGCTACATTTACATGATTAAACATAATAAGTATTAAATTAAGCATTTTGAGTTCAAAGTTTTTTTCAAATCAAATCCTTTAACTGGCATATTACATTATAGTTTGATAAGAACAAGTGCACTGAAATAACTCGGTATTCTAGTTTAGAAGATAATAATTATTAACATTTGTGCATAAAAGGCCAGATCAAATGAAGGATAAAGAAAAATGCTTTACAGAAATAGAAATATATCTTTAGAAAAAAACATTAAAAAGAAATCAGGATATTCTCTTTCTGAGAATATTAATTTGAAAGAGAACATATTAAACACTTGCATAAAAACAAATAGAAAAATAAAAATAGCAGAAACCTTTGTAAAGCCTTATAAAAGAAAAATTATTAATCGCATCACAATTGATCTTTAGAATCATAATTTTGATTACTTGAATACATAAAGTGATTGCCAATGTTTAAGCGAAAAGAAAATAACATATTGATAGTGAAAAACGTAAAATTAGTCTAGAAGCAGTAACAGAAGAAGTGATACAATTCAGTATTTAGAAAAGAAAATACAGAATGAAATATCCATTAATAGTTTATGCAGATTTTTTATGTTGAATAATATAATGCTATCCTTTTAAAATTCACCCAAAGGATTAATATGTTCTCTCAACTCTTATATTTATAAAAGGAAATAAATAATTCTTTCATCTGAATACTATTATATACACAGATGGAAAAGAAGTTTAATATAATTCTTCATCTCTGATTAATTTCCCATTTCAACTATTTGTTTTAGTTTTAAAATATGTTATTCAAACATTTAGAAGCAACAAAATCCAATTTCATTCAATTGATTTGGCTAAACTATGCAACAAAATTTTTTAAACAATGTAATTAAATATATAATTTAAAGAAATTGCATGGTTTTATTTTAAAATAAACCTAAGAAAACTTATTCTAAATTTAGAAAATCCACAAGGAATTAAAAGAGAAGGAGTGGCATTTTTTCTAAGATGCCCATCTCTAAACTAAAATCCTCTTTTAAAAATATTTTTTTCCCAAATATTACAAATAAAAAAGAAAAATCCTATATTTGATCTGACCCAATGAAGTCCAATACAAAACTGCAAAATGAGTTCAAGACTAGAATAACCACATGTGGTGATGAGTTTAAATGGAAAAATACAAAGATAAAATAAATAAATTTCATATCTATATTGAACAAGTTCATTTCATATTATCTGGCCAATACTGAATATAATATCTTCGAGTAGATCCTTCAAATAGTCGGTCTAACCAATTTGGGAGACCATCCAATAAATGTTCTTCAAAAAGAATGCTTCCATAAATGTCACAATCATTCTTGCTGAGTTTTGCAGCTTCAACATCACTATTCTCCGAATCGCTATTACTTTCATCAAATCCGATGAATTCACCAACAGAACCTTCACCCTTTTTAACATTAGCCTCTCGCCTGCGTGAATTTGGTTCAGCATGTTTGGCATGGTAAACACAAAAATACTTTCGATGCCCATTTAAAGACAGAACAGTACCAATACAGTTTTTAGGGTTTATGTTTAATTCTCTTTGCTCTCCAAGAGTTTGTAGCAATAAGTGACGATACCATTCCAAATTCTTCTCCACCATAAGAAAAGCAAACATTAATGTTTTATTTTTCCTATACGGATAAACAATTTTATAATATATTGGCAGTAGCTTCATCTTTGATTCATTATCCACCAAAAGCACCAATGTTCGGCATCCAGGTTTAAGAAGTCTAACAAGACCATTATAAGTTTCGCCTCGAAGCTCATGAATGTGTAAATGGTATTCAGGTTTACTCTTGTTAGGCATTCCTGGTACTTGTTTGCCCTCTCTCTGGTATTTCTGCTGAATGCTTTGTTCTTCTAATTGAACCAAATAAGACATTATGTATCCTACTAAAATTATGAACCCTATAGAAAGTACAACAGAGATAGCAGGTAATATTTCTTGACGTGTAAGGTTGTCCCATATGACATCTCCCATGAGAATCATGCGATTGAGAACTCTTGAAAACAAACCTAAAGCATGTTCATCAGCCAGAATTGAAACACGAGCATCATAAGGCAAAGTCTCTGTACTCTGCATGAGGTGTTTAACAGCTGCATTGAGCTCCTCTTTGGTTACATTTACAATATCATCACTAATATCCCATTTATGATCCAACCATTGGTATTTAACTCGATCATGTTCTTTTCTCCAGATTAAAACTACATGGAGAATAGGATCTTCTGGTGCTCCCATCCCAGATGTTAAGGCTTTAACAAATTCTTTTTGTTTTTCTTCAAAAAGAAACATAAATCTTACCCGATCATTGGGCAGATCTACATGTTGAATAAATTCACGCATAAGAGATCGATATGGATCATGCTCTTTAACGTTCTTGGTGATGAGTATAACACAAAGATACTTTCTTGATCGCTTGGCTTCTGTGGGACATAACTGGTCAAACAAATTTTGAGATGATAATCTAGGCAGAAGTAAAAATTTATTTGCTTCAATTACATCTATCATAGTCTGAGGAGATAATTCTGTCATACTCAAAGTGGCAATAGGTTTAGTAGAATCTTCATTAAAAATAAGCAAAGACTCCATTTTTTGTTGCACATTATATTTTTTACAAATAACTTCAGTATCAGAACTGCCCAAACGTATATGACCAACAGCTGCATTGTTTCGAAATCGATAGGCTACAAGCAAATAGCGCAGGCGGATAGATTCTGCTTTGCTAAAAATTAAAACTCTCACACGATTGTCATGCCATCCTTGAAGAAAATCATCAGCACTGTAATCTGATAGAGAAACTACAGTTCTAGATGGAATAATTCTCCTACAAAAGTCAACAACTTTTATAAAGCTCAGCTGATGATCTTTGTAATGGACTGCTCTACCATCTATGACTCCAATCAAATAAGGAAGAGAACTTACGCCTATTTTATGAGTTAAAGAAGGTTCTTGTTGTGCATGTATAGCTGCAAAACCCACACCTAGAGGCTCAAGTTCTTGTATCAGTTTTCTCCATATTGGTTCAGCATTAATACAAGCAAAACAAAGTTCTCCATAGAATAAGACTAGATATGGCTGAAAATTACTATTAGGTATTATATGATTTTCAAAAGCTTTAGCTGTAATAGTTTGTCTATGGTAAAAAGATCCTTGAGAAAATTTGTACTGGAAATTAAATCCACCTTGACTGAACAGATGTTCAAATGGATCACCTTCAAAACGTCTAAATTGAGAATAATCAGGGTAATGGCGAAAATTTGGTGTATCTTCTGTAACACCAGATCGATCAAAGAGTCTTTTGCGTTCTGGGTCAGTCAAAAGTTCATAAGCTTTATTAATTTCAATAAATTTTGTTTCAGCATCAGGATCTTTATTTTTATCAGGATGCCACTCTCTAGCCAGTCGTTTATAGGCTTGCTTAATTTCTGTAATTGAAGCTGATCGGGGAACACCTAACGTTGCATAAGGATCTTTTAAAGATAATATAGTATGAAAAGTCATTAAAAATATAAAGAGCTTTAAGGAGCACATGATGAAAGCAGTTTTCTTACAAACAAACTAATTTACATATATATTTATTTAAAAATCAAAACAGGTATTAAAGCCATTTGTAAATATTCATAATATGTTAAAGAGAGAATACAGAAAACAAATTTTCCAAGATTAACATGCAAGTCATGTTGGTTTCTGAGGAGGCTGGGCAGTTGGAGGTGGGGGTACAGCTAGGGGTGCTATTGCTTCAGACTGTGGCTGCAAAAATCTAGTACGTTTTCTAGTGTAATGTTGCCAATGCAGAATCTGTTGATCATCAATAAATTTAGCACACTGTGTACTTGCTATTTCTCTTCTGAAATGCTCATATTGAAGTAATTCCAAAAAATGTAAGCACATGGGATATCTGAAAAAGAGTACATGATATTTAAAAAAAAAAGGAACAATTATAATGTTTTAAGGTAAATTTAAGAAAAATTTTAAGCATGAACAAAATTGTAATTTGTAATTTCTATATACCTGTAGCTAAAATTTTTAATATGCAAAGTTTACACATAACACCAATATATAAATTGTGGTCTTAGACATTCTCATTCAATATGATATTGTTTTGAAAATATAAAAATGATAACCATCTCATTTGCACATACATAATCAGAGAAAAGAATTTTCATTTTAGTATAATACAAAATATGTACTTTTTTTTTAACGCAATGCTCCAAATATATAAGAAGTGAACTAAAAGATATAATATTGATGTATCTTTATGTGTGTTAGTGCTAAACAGAAATGATATATGGACCTATTTTACCAATTGAGGACAAATATACTTCAGCAAATAAACAATGTGCACCTCAGAACAATTTTTCAGAAATCAGAATTTTCATTCACGAAAAATTAAGCAAAATCTTGATAGATTTTTGATGATGACATTAGAAAATATTTTCACACAAATATATATTTAATGCAGACTTAAAATTCAAGCATTTTCTTTTAATTATAAAAATTTACCATTAACTTCTTTTTCAATTTCAATACATTTTTTTAATGATCGTCATGTCAAATTTGCAACAACACTTTTCAAAGTTAAAATAAAACTTTATTTTTATTTATTTATTTTGATTATTGCAGTTACATCATATTTTCTAAATGAAAGATTCTGAATAATAATTTTTTGAAAATTTCCATTATTCTATTAGATGATACCGTTTGAAAAGTTTCACACCTAATCAAGATTTCATAAAGCATAATTATATACTTGGAGTGTTTAAGAACACACTTATTCCGATGTTAAATTTTGAACTAATTATACAAATATTATAGATTCTTAACTTCCATATTTAAATAGTTTTAAATTTGTAAATTTATAATACCAAAAACACTTAGTAGCCATTTATTTTTTAGACAGTTTCCCCAAAAATGCCACACATATGTTATCTTAAAAACTTCATATTTATAATTTATTTTCACAATATATATGTAAAATATCTTTTTAAAATGTTTTTTCAGAAATTTATTCATCTTTAAAAACAAATATTTCTTATTTGACATCTACTGCTAGTTTGCTTTAATTTTTTTACAACACTAATCTACATGTAATTTATGCAGGATTTTATACAACATCATTGCAAGATTCCAGACATAAATAAATCGTATAAAATACTCAAATTTTCAATTCTGCAAAATTGTACTTGTCTTATTTGTTCCACTACATTAAAGAAAAATCATGCATTTGAAATCATATGTAAATTGAGATTAAAGATTAATTCATCTCTTTAGAAATTATTTTACACAGATGGAAACTTAACCCTTATGTTCATTTTGTATAGTATACCATACATGCAACTTTATAAAAATATACTACCACTATAAAATTTCTTTTTTTTTTTTATTTATTTATCACAATTATTATATCATGATTTTTTTTTGATGTTTTTTATAGTGTAAAGAAGCTATCTATATACTTTTTTTTGTGTGCTTTTCTTCAAAAAAAGCAATTTTGCTACAATAAGGGTTAATATTTGTTTGTTTATTTATTTTGATATAATGGATCTTACAAAATGTGATTGCGGTTTCAATTGATTTATATTGTTAAAATCCTCCGGTCCAAAACCATTGTATATAAACAGATCCAAGAGTATTTGTTTATCATTACATTATTTAATTTTATTAGTTTTCAGGTACATTATTCAATAATCCTTCATCTTCAACAAATATTAATAATTGATGCTAGTGGAATTACTGGCTCAGCTTATAATTAAAACATTCAGAATAATTATTTTCCCACAAAGGGTTTCATCATTTAAATCAAAAGCTATGCTGCAAGATTCTGGCTTGAAATTTATTCAATAGTCCTTCAAACCACTATTGCCTGCGATTGAATTACAAAAGCAAAACACATCAAAGAACTGATTTGAGACTTAAAGATAAAATCAACATTCTTAACCAGTATGAAAGTCTACCTATAATCAACCAATACAACAACTGTAATACAATTGAAAAATTTTGAACCTTATAAAATTTTGAAAAATTATGAGCTTTTTAAGGACAAGATTAAGTAATAAATGTTAATGGCTTTGATGGAAATGAATGCAGAGCAAAGCTTTTTTCACAAATGCCAAAAACTAAATATTTTAAAACATGGAATATCCCTTAGCATATTTTAAAATACAAATATTAATAATTTATAAGTGAACTGATCTATGATGCTTCGTATGTTTATAATGCATAAGATATCAAAGGTAACCAATTGGAAGAAATGTCCAGTTATCCTTAATGATAAGCAAAATAACCACTAATAATAAAAGAAATATTTTGATAATTCATATAATTTGAAATAAAAATCTACTTTTTTTTAAAAAAAAGATGCATATTAAAAAGGAAATTATATAATGTAACATAAAAAAAAAGGAGAAAAAAAAATTCTAAAATAACGAAGGAGAGGAGATAGCATATCTACCAAAAATAGTCATTCCCAAAGAATATCTTTCAGGTGAATAAATTCTAATTCTATATGTATTCTAACATATCAAATTAAAATCTGTTATTCAAAATAAAAAGTCTCCCAATTTAATTGTATGTGAAATATAACAAAGTGAACATAACAAAAGAAGCCTTTAAAAAATGTGTTATCTCCTAAAAATATAATCCCAACACAGAAAATTATGAAGTCAAATAAATTATCTGCAAATAAGTATTTGTATTTCATAAGATCAAATCAGGAAAGTAAATACAATAATGTTTAACAGAATAAATGTTTTGAAAATATACGCACCATCAATACTTCAAAATTTATTTAATTCAATATCTTCCAAATTTGTTTTAACCAAAAATAATATACAAATAAATTTTAAGACGGAGAAATTCACGAACATGTGCATACAGAATTAAGTGAAAAGGAATTCAACAAATCAAATTCCTTCACTTAAACCATTGTTATGGAAAGGACATTCATATTTAAAAAGAAATACAAGCAATCAAGTTCAGAATCAAAGTTTTCAACAATATTTATCTCAAAGTGAAATGCTTAAAAATGAGAAGACATTCTTTGCTCATTTAAAATTTCAAATAGGAGAAAGAATAGGATTGCATTGTTAATTAACACATTCATTCTATAAGAATTGAGACAAAAGGAAATTTAGAGCTTCGAAAAGAACAAAAAAAGGGAAAATTTCCTCACAAAAAATGGGATTTCTCATTCTGCTTTTGAGTTGAAGAAAGGTTAAATACTCAATGGATTTAGATATTAAAGCAAAAAGTAAATGAAAACGTAATTAGATTGATAGATTCAAGAAAGCTGGGAAAGCTACAGTCCCGCAGTGGATGCAAATTGTAAATTATATAACACAAGTCGTCTCTGCCTTTTACTACTATTGATTTAGCAATATAACCATTCTTTAAATATCAAATCAACAAATTTACATAAATATTTAATGTTATTCAATCTGTAAACCAAAATCTAACTTAAGAATCCTGCAAATATAATTTTTGACAATTTTAATATAAAAAGCATTTTACTTACTTTATAAATTTAGCATATTCAGGCCGCTTCCAGTACTGAAGATACTTTAAGTAATTTATAAAAGCTTTATCTTTTAAGTAGTTCCTCTGAGCTAAAACTTAAATTTTTAAACCAATTAGAAAGTTGACATTTTATTTTTATAAAACATAAATTCATTGAAACGTTAAAAATATATTCAAAACAGTGAATTTTGTTGAGATATTTATTTCACAGGGAATTCGAAAAGAAATTAAAGAATGAAATTTGCAAGAATCTGTTAAAATAACAATAAGAAAGAAAAAATATTTAGAAATTAATATTTGACATTCTTACACGTATGAATACGAAACAAAAACTGTATACAATATAACAAAATAAGAAAAATATTATTTATTCTATAAAATGTATTTCCTTTTTAGGTGTCATTAAATTCAATTTAAAAAAGAAGTTTTGATAGCAATTTATATTAATTCATTTAGTATCATTAAGTGCAAAATTTCAGATATAAATAAACAAATAGATTTTGGAATAATTTTTATGAATAAAATGTTAACTGCTATAAGATTTTAATTTTAAGGCAGAAAAATTAAACTACTATAATTTACTATGAATATGTCAATGGTATGAGTTTTTTTTTTTTTTTTTTTAATCTTAATTTTATTCTAATTGAGTTTTAGAGTTTAGGAAGAATGTTTGAAAATAACAAAGCTTTTATAAAATAAGAATAAAAGCAGAATTATGTAGACTTTTCATAAATAATAAAAAAAGTTTATGTAAAGATATCAGAAATTTTCTAGTAATAATTCTTACAGTTCAAATAATTTGGATTAGCAAGACACTGGATGAATTCCAATTCAATTTGAAATCTCAGACGCTCATCATTTTCTGTAAAATAAAAAAAATTACTAGCAAATTAATTTGCACGATTTCATTAAAATAGATCCAAACAAACCAAATAGAAATCTTATTTTCATTTTTTTATATATATAAACTGCAAATAAAAGATTAGAATTCAAAGTGGTCAATTTTAAATAGCGTATTTTAATACAAAAAAAGGGGGGGGGGATACAACATTTTCTGTTAATGTAAATGTTATTGCCAACTTGAAATTTATATACCAGCATCTTCATGCATATACTCATTGTAAGAATTCATGAAATTAACACAGCATCAAAAGTTAATCTTTATCTATACTTATAATAAAGCTCAATGTGTGTGTGTGTGTTGGCACTCTACAGGCCAGACCATTCAACATACAGCTACGAAATTTAGCACGTGTATACCTTGGAGGTCGGGAATGTGCACCCGGGGGTTATTTTTTCGAATTTTTTAATTAGAATTTTATTTATTTACAAATTAAGCGAAATTTTGGCGTATATCTGCTATAACTTTCGAAAATATTACCGCACAAAAAAGTTTTTTACATGAAGTTAAAGATCAAAATTTTATCTTTTAAATGATACCAATGTTTTAACCTTAAAATTAAATTTCTATTTTTAATGATTTTTTAAATAAATATTTTAGCTATATTTTTCGATAATTTTTTTCGTACAAAATAAAAATAAAATTTAAGCTGCATGAGCATGTTTCGCATTCATGGAAAAAAATTAGCTTTTTTTCAGTGTTGCCATCACATTGATTAAAGCTCCAATTAAAAATAAATTAATTCGTTTTGGAAATGAAATCTTCAAAAATATAATTTTCGGCACGTGTTTGTAGGAAATGAAACAAATATGAAATATTTTTTCTAAAAAATAAATTCAAGAAAAATTATTTTATGATCTTTTACACTCTCTATACAGGGAGTTTATTTAATCCCGGACCCATTTTGATGTTTAATAACTCGTAAAATAATGAAGATATAAACAAACTTATGGCATTTATTGATGGAACAACTCGCATATTTACCTTTTCAGGTTTGAATATTTTTACTTTTGTAAATATAGTCTGCGCGTGTGGTTAATGTCAGAAGATTTCATTTTCCAGTCTAAATATCTGTACTTTTCTAAATATCGTCTGCTTATTAATTGCGTTTTTCTCTCTTTTGTTTTTGGCAACTGTTGAAATGTTATGTTTACTTTTGATGTGTTTGTTCTATGTAGTAGTTTTGTATATGATGTTTTATTCGAGCAGATATTAAGGAGAATGCATACACCACAAGAGAAAGCACATATTTTATGGTGGTCATAGAGTTAATTTCCAATCACTTAAATTGACTGATTTATGAAAATTCGAATATCACTATTCAATAAAAAAAGGATAATTTTAGATTTTCCATCGATCGCTTCAAAGAAAATACGCCAATCAGCGCGCAGGTTTCTCAAAATTAATTAGCCTAAGATTATGAAAATGTTGAGTTTTTCTAAATTTTTAACATTTAAAACTTTATAAATAAGTCTTAGTTGATCGTGGAAAATAGAAACATTCATTCATTTATTTAAAATTTGGTGTGTCCAGAATATTTCTCAGAATATGATACCTTACTGCATAAAATTTAGACTTCATAAGTTTTGAAATATATTTATAGGCCGGAACAAAATATTATTATTGATTTCATTTCAATCCTTTTGAAAGCAAAACTAAAAAATGAATTTTATGCTGAATCTCAGAAATATTTGTTGAATTATTGTTTGAGAAATTACATAAATTATGAAAGATATTTTGTAGTTAACAAAAGACTTAAATACCAAGCGATTCTGTTTGCAATACTCACATTCAATAATAATAATAATTAATTAATAACAATAAAGATAATAAATAAAATAAAACGCTTGGTTTTATTAAAAAATATCTTTATATTAATTGCAATTTCATCATTTCCACTTTAAATTAAAGTTGGAGTTTTACCGGAAATGACAACAAATTAGCAAAATATATATAGTAAATTGAACGAAACGATCTAAACAGTATAAGTTTGGTATGAATATCAAAATTTGAAGATTAAAAATGTTTTGTTTGAGAATCCTTTAAGAGACCAGTTACTTAAAATATTTAATTGAAAATTGTAGCGAGCGGTAATACTGGCGAACCGGCTGGTCGCCAAAGGCGGCTAGTTTCTAATAAATCAGATATTCAATTTTTATTATTTTTCTAATATCAATGTTTCAATTGACATTAAGTTAAGGGTATCAGGTTAAAATTCATGACTAAGATTTGGTGACAAAATTTATCGGTTTTATTTATTTAGCAGAGGGAGAAAGGAATAGCATTAATGGAATTTTTTTTAAAAACAGTAATGCATGCATTTTGAATTTAGAAATCTGAACTAATTCCAAATTTAATTAAAACTCTACTCAACTAGTTGAAATACTCCAATTTCTTCATATACCAATTCAGAAAGAAAGAAAAGCTTAAGCCTTTATTTTTAAATCTATTTACGTTACTAAAGCTTCTTAAAATGCGATTCATGACTCCAAAATGAGTCGCACACAAAAAATACTGAAATACAAGAATAAACAAACTACCACTTCTATTTTGCATTTTTATATTATAAAAATAGCTGTAAAAATCTTACATTGAAGAATTTTATCAAAATTTGCAGCATAACTATTTTTCAAATAAATTTTCTCTCAATTATTAAGCTGTGCTAAATTTTCCTATGCTACTACTCAAATTTGTGATTACAGAAATGGATATTGCAATTCCACCTTCTTCACCAATCCAAAAGTATTTAGTTGTACAAAAAGTTTAGATATAACATAAAATATGCAAATAAAAAATCATTTTAAAACAATTATTATGAATGTCTGAAATAGAAAAGCCAATATCACTCTTTTTCATAAATATTAATAAATAATGAAAACATTTAAATTCCTCTTGCCCTTCAATAAACTATTACAGCATTTAGATTCTACACCATAAACAATGCATGAAAAATACCATCCTAAAATGTCTATTAACTCATAAATAAATACATCAATAATTGTAAAGAAACATACTATTTTTGTCATATATATATATAATTGCAGTCGACATCTGAAGGGTAAAATACAAATGACTGAGATAAACAACATAAATTTATTGCTGTAGTGAAACTTTTCAAAGTGAACGCACTTATAGACACTCTTTAGAAAGTTACATTCATTCAAATTTCCTACATTTTGTTCCAAGTAAATATCTTATATGTTCCTTGAAACCATCTCTGTATTATTTTCCCCTTTTTGTCAGACTTCCTTATTCACAACTTTAAATAGAATATTATAAAATATACAAGTGACTAAATTTAAAACTTTACAGATTTTTTTCAATATTGAAAATAAAAAGTTCTGGAAATATTGCAAAAAAAAAAAAAAAAATATTTCAATTCAATAACTTCAAAGTTATTTCAATATTATATATCATTTTTTTTATTATTCCTTTCAAATAAAAAATTACCATAACATGAAAAAGATTCAAAATTTATTTTTTAAACAGATAAGTACTGCACTCTTTGCAGAATATTTCTTAATTAAATGCCAATTAGAAATGGGAAAAAACAAACAATGAAAACACACTATAAATGTGCATGCTCAGTTGAAGAAAACAGATAAAGGAAAATCACAGCATTCAGAGAAAAATTAAGATTCTATTGCAATAACTTGTAAAATAATTATTTCATGTTTCTTTGCTGCCTATTTCCACGTACTCTACTTTTCAACAAATAAAAATACTGAAAAACTATTGAAAAATACTAATATTATATGCAAAATCAAATAAATAATAGATTAAATTTGTAGCAGAAATAACTGAGGTGAAGGAGTTTAATAATTCTTCTATATAAGCCATCCCTGATAATAGATACACAATTATAAAAGCTTTCCATCAATGAAGTCTTCCCTACTCCTTGTCAAATACAAACTAAGAAATACATCACTTAAACATACGAAAATTTCGGAAAAATAAACAATTTTTAACATTGTAAAGTAATTGCCAAAATCTTATATATTCCAAATAATAAGCCATGATTCAACAGCCGTTAATCATCTTTTGAGTAAACTTTTTTTTTAAACAAATTTTCAATGTTTCCAATATATTTAAAAAGTGAAAGGAAGGGATAAAATAAAAATGACATAACTATGGAATTTCTAACATATATTACTTCTGAAACCACATTTTTATTCCTTTCGTGGATGAACAGAAGTTTTTAAATCTGTTCTTTCAGAAATTTTTTAAATAAATATTGATTTTTATTATAATAAAAACCTCATTCATTTAATCTATTATATACAAATCTTTAAATGTGACATTTTATGCTTTGAAATTTTTCATCTCAAGCTTAATTTCTTTCCATTTTTTCCCACAATGATTGAAAGATTACCTGGCATAATCCAAACACAGATGAATGCTCTACTTTAAAAAGCGTTTAACATAATACTTAATTAATAATATGACAAAATAAGGCCTCTTCCATAGCAGCAGTTTTAATAGTAGTTAAAGTTGTAGCATTTATTTTAAATCAAATATAATGTAAGAATTACCTTCATAAAAAAAGTTTTCAAATATCTTACAATTTTGGCTAAACTTAATTTGTACAGAAATATTGCTCACTAAAATTTCTTTGACAATAGATCCCCATGTGCGATTAATTAATAATATTGGAATTATCTATTTTTTCATTTGACATCATTTTATTAAAACTGGTAAAAATTCTGCACCATATACTTACTGCATTTTTTTTAAGTATGTATAATTTCTAGGACAGAATGGAAAAAACTACATAATTCTCTTAATAAAATGTTTTTTTAAGATGGAAAAATAAAAATATAAATATACAAAATTTTACAAATGTACAATGGGATTACAAACCAACTGATGTAATAGAAGAAAAGGATGAAAACAAATTTCTTTACAAAATGAAACAAAGAGTAAAATAGAGTTTACCATGACAAAAAGTACTGCAATACATGTATACTACATAGAAATAAATACTACAATCAACTTATTACCATAACAATAAAAGGATTATTATTTCTATGAATCAGTAGAAAAACAATCATCTCATTTAAATAAATATGTAAAGATGTTTTACTAATTATTTCTTGAAAAACCAATTAGCACTACAGCTGGGAATGGCACCATAATATGTAAACCTTTGAGATTTCTCTTTTGGTATAAAGTTTAAAGAACAAATTACTAAACTTTCCTAAATTATAAGGTATTTCATTTTTATATCAATCTTTCTACATAAAAATGAAAAAAAATTTCTGAGCACTATAAAATTTAAACAAACTGAATAGATTTCTTCATACTTTACTATAAAGTACAAAGAAGATTTAAAAAATTTCCCTAACAATTAAAAATATTTAATTTATTGATTCAAACAATGTTTAAACTCTGAATTCAAACTTTCTTAAAGAAAATAATGCATAGTAAAAGAAGTATATTTCATTGTAATAATGAAATTTAAAACCTCTTCATTATTTAATCAAATATAATTTAGTTGATTTTACTCATTACCCAGACAATTTGTAAGAGGAATCTGAAAGTAAAACAACATTAAAGACAATATACAATAGATTACACAGACACTCGAGGGTTGTTTTTTTTTATAGCATAACACGGTTATGGAACTCCTATAAGAGCAATCATGTATGCACTAGATACATATAAGTTATTAAAATAAAACAGCTTTAATATCTGCTGCAACTTAATGCTTATAAATGAGGAAACCATGAACATTAAGTCATCATTGAAGATTTAATAAAAAGTAAAAAATATTTCCTGTGATCAACTTGTCAACAAAGATGGCAAGAATTAGAGCATTCATCAAATGTTCTTAAAAATATTTTTATTTTTTATCACTACACTGAATCAAGGATAAGAGAAAATTTCTAAGATTTTAACATTACTTTACAAATAATTAAAGTTAATTACAACATTAACTATCTTTATTAACATTTATTACAATTTTTTTTTATTTCCTTTAGACGCCTGTAAAGTGCTCATTACCAAGTTCAATACATAGAATCATTGAATGGCTGATATTCACCTTTGACAGGTTATTCTCCAATTAAGATATGGATGCAAATATAAAACAAACTTCATACCTACAGAAGTATAAAGATACTCTTCACAAATTCCGTAATTTAAATATTTATATTGATTGTCGAAAAATATAGTTATACATATACAATCTGGCAGATAAATTTTGTAAATAGAACAAACATTCATCTATAAAAAAAAATCCCAAACGAATTCTAAAGAGAATTTTAAAACATAAATGTTTTGCTTTTAGAAACAGAATAAATTACAAATTAATTGCACTTGAACTGATCCATTCTACTTTTTTAAAAATTATGGCATTAAACAAACAAACCAAAAAAAAAAAAGGCTACGAAAGAAGCGTAAGCAAAATCTCAAACGCATGGAAATGCAGTATAGTAAAAAAAAAGAAAATTAAAAATATGACACAACTATTAAACCAAACAAAATTCATTGATAAGTACTCCCTTTCAAGTAATAATCAAAATTAGTATCCCGCATCCATTTGTTTTAATAAATAAATTCATAGATTGTCTCTCATACAAAAAAAAAGTGTAGCTTTCATCAAAATATCGGTAATGAATATACTGAATTATAAACTTCTTGAATAATAATTCAATGCGAAAAATTAAATGAATCGTACCTTTTCCCGACATAATTCGATGAAATCAGTACATGGCGGTACATGCTGCCATTAACTATATACATCAAGCATTGAGATGACGAGAAGAAAGAAAAAAAAAAAGAGAGAGAGAGAAAGAAAGATGGGGAAGAAGCAGCAAAAAAAAAAGCTAAAAATAGTTTAAAATGATTTTTCGCAAATTAGATAGAAGTATCCATTGTAATTTATTTACTGGATTAAGTCATATTCTTTATTGAAGCTTTGGTATACTTAAAATTTTGTGAATAATGAACAGAAAGTGGATGTAAGTGGTAGAGTAGTAGAGGAAGTAAGAAGGAAATCAGTAGTAAAGAAGGAAAGATATTTGAGTGGAGAATGAAATATATTAGTTTAAGAAATGTTTTATAGGAAGAAAAAACATATTTTTACAATATTGTTTCCACAGCAATAAACTGTTGTATCACAGAAAATTATTTCAATTTATTTATTCTTTTTTATATACTTTGTGGAAACACTGATTTTTGTTCTTGATTTCCCCCCCCCCACGACATTTCAAGAAACCTGTTTTTGCAAGTTCAAGAATGAAAAAAAAAATTAATTGAAATTATTATCCTTTATCTTTCTTTATATCATATTTATTTATTTCAATTTAAACACTGGCAAAAGATAAGATACCTTGTTCTCAAATGTAGGCAGAAAAAAAAAGTATGTTTTTATTTTTCCCGTTAGGTGGTAAAACTTAACAAAACAAAAACAAATTTAAAGCCGCCATCGCCAGGACGTTTTTTTTTCTGTAATTTTTTTTCTACGTGCTTTTAATAAAATATATAGCAAAATTTAATTGAAATTGTGGCTTAATTTCAAAAAGATTAGTAACTAAATTTTATCTTTTTGTTTTGTTTTTGTATAATGTTGTAGCATGACTTATATTTTAAGTGAAATATTATTACACGATATCGTAACATCCAGACAGCGGTTTTTTATTGTATGTCTGCCTAGACCTTTTTTTTTACCACAGCTGTTTGACTTATGCATTCCGTCTGACTGTGACGGTTAATACGGTAGCAACGCTGTCAAAGTTTGACAGGTTTTCTTTTTAGAATGGCGGCTTTAGATCGTTACAAGAAATTATTGGACTTAGATGGAAGATTTTAAAATTGCTTCAGAATTCCACTGGCCTTCCAAGTCTTCAAAGTAGCTAAATTCTATTGCTGTGTACAATCGCAAGAAAATTACACGAAAAGTAAGTACAAAACTAGTTTCTTTTAAATGTCTTAAAATCCTACAAGGTTTTGCAAATCTCTATCATTCAGGTTCTAGCAATCGGGAATCACATTTAGGCCTATTTAAATGGTTAACGTAACTAATACATCAGACGCAAAAAAAAAAAAAAAAAGTCAATGTAAGGAATTCGTTAAAATGAGATTTCGATTGATTTAATACTTTTAAATTAAAATAGCGAGAACTTAATCAAAGATTTTAAATATATTTTATGTAATAATACCAATATTTTTTTTTACTTGTCAAATACTGTTATCTTTTAGTTAAGAAATTTATGGACAGATATTGAACTTAACTTTCTCTTGCAAATTTTATAAATATTTTATGGTTTTAAAATTTATATTTTGTAGTAAAAGTGTCCTTATTTATCATATTACTTATTGTCAAAGTTCATATTCCTCAATTTAGTTTTTTTTTATTGCATAAAATTTTTGCTATTTGCATACTCTCAAATCAAGGTCACATAATACTTGCTGGGATTATGTATTTTTCTCTGTTCCCGAAATATTTAAATAAAAAAGAATAACATTTAATGTTAAACATGTTAATTTCATAAAATATTTCTTTTGTATATTGAGATTATTTTAATATTTGAAATTTACTGAATGAAAGATAAATCTTTTTTTTTATTTGTAGATCTCTGGAATTTGTTAATTTTATATGCAATAAATAAACTGGAAAATGTTCAAATTGAAATTCTTCTATTGTTTTTTAAAGACATACTTTTCTTATGCAAGATGCAAATTATTATTTAAAATTATTTAAATCCTAGCTAATAATTGATATTTTTCAGGTATTCCCCTAATGATTATATACATTTCATTGCAATTAAAATAATAAATTATTTAACTAAAATTTTAATGTTAGTTTATGAAGAAAGTGCAATCCATGACATTTTCTACATTTTTTATATCTTTGATATTTTTATATCACTGATATAGTAATTAAAATGTATATGAATATTTAACTTTTTAGAATCTAGATATAACTTAATGAGAAATAAATTTGGGTTGGAAAAATCAACATGTAACATGTCAAGATTGACTTCTGTTTTGCAATATGAATAGATAATATATATATCGTTGCATTATTACTTGTAAATCTAATTTATTTTTTATTCAAAATATTAAATATTCAAATTATTTTTGTTTTGGCATTGTCAAATTTCGGTTCACTCTAGTTGAAGAATATTATTTTCAAACCATTTCTAAGAATTTTTTCTTTATGAATTTAATTTAATCACAATCTTTATTATTAATATAAGTATCTTATATTTATGTCTAAAAATTATGTATTCAAAGGTTTACTCTAAATTCTCTCTAAAATTAGGCATTGCATATTAAAGCAGAAACATGTACAATGTTTTTGAAAATTATTTTTGACAATATTTCATTTGTGTGTGTGTGTGTGTCTAATAATTTTATAATATTTCTAATAACTCAAGTACTCTTTGTATAAATTTATTCATTTTATTATTCAATTATTCATACTTATATTTCTTTTTGTGTTTATATTTGTCACACTTCATTATTTTATGGAGTTCAGCTTTTTTATTCAGTGCCTGTAAAGTAAATGAATTACTTGCATTATCCTCATGAATATAAAAATCTTAAGTAACTTTTGTTTTCTGCATTAAGTTAGGGGAAAGAGCAGCTTGGGACTTTAAAATTTATGATAATAAAATTATTCAGAACAAATTATTTTTCACTTTAGAAATTGTGTTAAATAAATATTATCTAAAATTCCTGAACTGCAACTTTAAAAGATAATCCTAATTTAAATCAACCTGCCATCATTGTAACTTAGCTTTTATTTTCAACAAATTTATACTGCATATATTATTAGTTTTTGTCTGGCCATTTCTAGTTTTTAAAACTTTGATGTATACTTGTACATTTTGTGAAATGTTCAGTTCCTTATTGTTTTTAATGCTCTTTTCATTCACTAAATTTTTTATAATTCCTTCTGCATTTTATAGTGCATTGCTTTTATTTTCAAAATTTATCTTTCATTATTATATGAGGACTTTCTCGTCAGTTTGTTGTTCAATTGCCGGTAAAAAATATTTAATATGTGAAGGAAATTTTGCCAGTTTTGAAGTAGAGTTCTTCATTTGTGAATGTGAAAAAAAATCTAAAGATTGAAACTGAAGAGATTCAATATTTAATACAATATACATTTTTTTTATTTGCGATGTTAATATTTTTATTAAAAAAATTGTGTAATGCAAGGGAAATGAAAAGAAATCCAGAAATTCTGTGAAATTATATTATATTTGCTGTCTGTCGAATGCTTTTATATGAAAATCGTGTAAATATTTTTTATTCATTTAAGAAACATGATATAATCTTGTTTCTTGATATAATCATCCTGGAAAATCTTTTTATACTTGTATACATATACATTGTAATATTTTGAATAGAATTATAGTTTATTCAAGATTATTTGTATTGTATATAATGTATATTTTACTTTACTGCAGGAAACAATTTATGTGGGGTCCCCCCCTATATTGTTTTTCCCTTGTTATTGATTTACTAATTAATATGTTTATTATTAACTTAAAAAAAATTATAAAATTTTAACTCTAACCTATAATTTTTAAATTTATAATTTGCTATTTTACTTTATACAGAGCTTTGACTATTTACTTTTTTAAGTTACAAGAGCAGGATGAAAACGTTTGAAATTATCTAATTTAGGCATGTTGTTGATAAGCAGTTAAAACTTGTTTTAACTATAAACTTTTGGATTTCTGATTATAATCACTTACTTTTAAAAAATTAAATTTATTTAGACTGTTTTACATCTTTGTTGTAACAATGTTATTCTTCTATGTAGATTTGAAAAAGACTCGCTTTGTATGATGCAGCAATATCAGCGATAATATATTTGCATCTTTAAAATGTGAAAGCCTTTTCTTGCACTTGTATTGTATTTTTGAGTCCAAAAAGGTAATGGAGCATGAATTTGATATCTTAGCTCGTATTCTTATTGAATAAATATTTTTTTCTATTGTTTATATTTATATGAGCATTTTGTGCTGCTATAAGTAATATCAACATTTTTTAGCTTATGTTCATTTTAAGTTCTAGTTAGCATTTTAATTAATGTTTAGTTAAAATTGTGCATTGAATAACTTGTAAACGTATATTTGAATTCCCAACGAAAGAATGACTAATTATTTGATAATTGCTCATAGTATGTACCATTTTTAATAGTCCTTAAAAACTACTTATTTTTTAAGGGCCTTAGAAGGGTTTTTCCTTTTTGTCCAGATGCTTATATTTTCCTTCTAGTTAAAAATAATAATCATATTTTATCATACTAGGTCTATTTGAATATATAGATTGCATTTTCTTTTTTGGTTTTGGTCTTCTTTCAATGCATAATGGATTGTGAAGAATCTGGAGGTCTGTGGAAAAAGTGTTAACACAGTGTGGGAAATACTGATATAAAGGGGGGAAATATATCCACATTTTGGGGAAATACTGATAGAATGGGGGAAATGTATCCTTTTCATTTATTTGACTCTTCTTTCACCTTCTTTTGCTTGTTTAAGCAGAAGGGAAATCTCTACTTTTTACAGATAATTCTATGTGTTCAAATAAAACTGCTAGTGCTGGTTTTTAACAGTAAATAGGTGTTTTTCTGCATGTCATTATTTATTTGTAGAGCATTTGTTATATTTCATTTTATTTTAGTAACTTGCCACTAGTAAATTTTTGAAATATTTTTATTTCAAACAATTTTTGTGCAAAAGTTTAGAATTTTTCAACTGTATGATGGAAAACGTGTTTCTTTCATTTCTAAAAGTGATGAATGAAACGCCAAATGATTCAAGGCTTCCAAAAATGAATGTGAAGCAAAATGTGCATGAATCTCCAAAGTTATTTTTAGGTCATTTCTTATTCTTGCCAAAAGATACCAAAAATAAATTAATATCAATAAAATTCCTTTTTTTTTTTTTTTTAAACTTTTACATATACTAACTAGTCAAAAAGAAATGCAATTGACGAAACATTTGAACTCAAGATTTTGTGCAATCATCTTGATTTTAACCTCTGAATAAAACATTTTTGGAATTATACCTATTTGTGAACAAGATAATGCAAAAGGTTTTGAGCTCGAATTTATTAACATCAAAATTGTAGGTTTTTATCAAATTTTGTACAAAATCAAAATGAATATCAAAATTTTGATTCGAATCTGTCACCAAATTGGTATTTTTTTGGTCTTTATATTCGCATACATGTAAATGCTGTAACGGAAAAATGCTGCAACTTAGATAAATGAAGTTTAGTAAATAATCTTGTTTCTAAAATTGTAGCTTTATTATTTTATATTAAATTGGCTAAGCAAAAATTTTGTAGCATACTTGACAGTTTTTTTACTCTATGGGCCTCCAAGAATAAAAATCTGTGTTCTCTTGACTTTCTCAGAATGCTCAAGGTTCCTACTTTTTAGGCCAGAGGAGGAAGTGATAATAACTTTTTAGGGACTCTACTGTGAAATATTGTAGAGATATATTCACTTGGTTTGACATGTACATCCGAATGATAATCCATTTTTGTCTTTTTAATGCACTAATATTCATAAATTAGTAAAACTATAATTGAGTTTTTTAGCAACCTCAGCCCATTTGAAACAATCAGATTTATTTTTGTAGAATCAGACCGCAAAAGAAATAGTTGACAGTGGCATAAAGTTGGAATCTGATTTATTGATGTCTTTACGAAAAAAATTTCTTTTAGAAAGGGAAATTTCTAAAAGTGAATATAAAGCTTGTGCATTTGTTTGGCAATTCAGAAACTTCTCGCTACTTGCAAAATAAATAATGTAATGAGTATGGAAAAGTTTTTTGTGAGCAAATTGAAAAAGTTAGAAAAATCTCTAAAAGAAAGTAACCTTATATTTACATATTTAATAAAATTAGCATGATTTTTATTTCAAGTTCTTTATCTTATTTATGTAAAATTGGATTGTTAATAAAAAGCTGGGTTTTTTTCCCCTCCCTTATACTGCTAGCTGTAGTATAATAAAATAAGATAATGTGATAAAAGTCTTAATAAGATTTTTCAAATGAAATTGCATGAAGAAAGAGCATTTTAAATAACTGTGCTTCTATGTTGGTGAAAAATATTTGGTTATTCTTGGTTTATTATGCTATGTTTATATTTGTGTAGATATTTGTAATTAGATATTTACTTTGTTAATACCTAACATAATTTATTTCATTGAATTCTTAATTCTATAACAAAGGAAAATTACCTTTTGGTTGGTTCTTATTTTTTCTCTAAAATTACTTATAAAATGTTTATTTTTTAAGATAAAATTAGTCCATGCACCTTATTACTGTAAATTGCCAATTGACATTAAAGTTTTATTAATTTGTTCCGACTTGCTACTAAATTTAGTTTGCTAAACTGTATCCTAACTACTGTACTAACTTTTAACTTTCTTTCTATTTAAGCCACACTTCTTATATTGACTAAAAGAAAACATTATCATTTGTATATTTTATATATACAAATATGTATATTTTATATATACAAATAGATAGAGAGATTTGAATATAGTGCTTGCAAGATTTCAACTGTTTGAATGTTTCACAATATAATATCTTCATATCTCTATTGCTGTGTGTAAATATGTGTCTGAACTCAAATGGCTAAAACATTATTTTTACTTTATTTTTTATAAAGAATCAAATGCTGTATTCATCAAAATTTTTACTTATTTTGTCCTATTCAAAGGAATTTTTGCTGTCAATCTGTTTTTCTTGCTCTCTGACAATCAGTAATGTAAATTTTGAATACTATTTTGTCTATAGTTATAAAACAAATGGTTAATATATTAAATTTACCAAAGCTAATGCAAAATTTAGAATTTTAAGAAGAGAATTAAATTGATTATTATTTTAATTTTTGTTCATAATTATTATCTATTATAATTATTGTAAATTAAAGGATTTAGGCTATTTTATTATATTTCTTATGTCTACTGTTAAAGTTTGCCTCTCAGATATCTATTTTTATATAATTATTGAATTCATTTATCAAATAAATATTTGTTTCATTGCTCAGATTTTTTTCTGATAATTTTACTGCTTGTTATAATTTGTCTAATTAATATTGTTTATTTCTGAAGCATTTACTGTACAGCACTTTGTTTTTTATAAATCTTGTAACTTTCCATTTTGCTAAGATAATGAATATTCATATTTAGCATTATGTTAATTAGATGAATATCTCAGTTTTTTCCATTTGGTTCAAACAAATGCATATTTGTCTTTGTGAATTTTTAAAAGTAGAAATTTTTCATATTTGGTGTGTAATTCCAGTATTGTTTAATATGTATTACCTTCAAGTATATATGTATTTTTGTTATGTGAACTTCCTACTTTTGGCTGTATGAAAGAATTTGCTGCTTACTTGAAAAATGATTCTTAATACTATGCTGTTTGAATTTTTCAAAATTATTTATTTTAATGTTCAAAGAATAATGGAATTGTTGTTAACTTAATTATTTTATGTCCATTAATTAAAATCATATGGTTAATATTTGAATTTTAAATTCTATCTTAACTAAGGAGCATTTTATTAATATTTTTATTTAATTATACATTCACATTAATGAAATGGGTGTGGAATCCTTTGAAGAATATAAAATTTTAATTGACTCAAAATAAAACAATTTATAGCATAGGCATTTATAAAAGTATTGTATTATAACAGAAAATTTTGTTGTATTATACATGAATTATATAAATATATTACTAATATGCTGAATAATTATTACTTCTGGTTCTTTCTGGAATCAATACATTGTCTTTAACTGCAAAAAAATTACATAAATTTTCTCACAATATTATCTATGTTAATATTTTGTAAAATTCATTAGGGACAAGTTCTATTTTTTAAAATGTGAGTTTTATGTATCATTACAGTAAAACTATTCATCAAATGATTTAAGTAATTTGTTATATTTTAGGATTGAATTCTTTAAAATATATTGTTTGTATAAGCTCCTCCCTCAAAATCTTTCTTTTCATCTTATTAAATAATAATCAGTATGAATTATTACAAGGCATTGTATGTTTTAGAATCCAAATTAGAAGTGATAACATAAAAATAAAGTTTTAAAATGGAATGAGTGAATCATTTATTTCATATTTTAAAATTATAATTCCATTATCATTTATTTATTTATACTCTCTTAGAAAAAGTGAGTGTTTGGAAGTTTTCTTGTATCTGTGAACTGCAATTTGCTTTACCACGCCTTATTTATCATAAAAATGGGTAAGTAATTTTATGTCTTTAAAAGTGTTTGTAATCATTGTATGTGTTTCTTAATATTATTTGCATATATTATGATGATAAAATATCTTTATGCACATTCTTTACTCTTGTTATTATTATTTTTTTAATTTTAAATGCAAAAATTTGGTTAACTTTGTAGTTTGCAGATGTATGTGCCCTTCAAACACTAATTTCTTAGCATTATAGTTCCAGTGATCACTGGAAATAAAACTTTGTATAAGGTACAAATTATTATGAGCATCTCCAATGTTAATTTCTATTAATATAACGTAGAAAGTATTATTTCAGAATTTTTCATATAAATATAATCTGCACTCTAAAAAATTTTATTTCATTCTTTGTAGTATTTATTATATTAGACAAAAGATTTTAAATTTGGTATTCATGTTTTTCATCTTTTTCTTTTCTTATCAAATACTTTTAGAATTTTGATTACTTATTAAGTGTTAAGTAAGATTATTTATTATTTTAAAAAACTGGTCATTGTTTTATTGAAACTTTTTATCAGATGCTTAGCTTTTGTTTTCAACTGATGGGAAATTTTCTTTATGGATACCATTTTTATGATTGAAAAACATTTAATGAGGAAATTATAATGATACTTTTTTCGATATATTTAACATTACATTATTAGAATGTTGTACATAAAATTAAGCTATGGAAATATATTGAACAGCTCTATTCACATGTTATTAAGAATTTAGAAATGTCTTGCTATTTTTCTAGAATAATTGCTGATATATATATGTATATAATATATTCATTTTAAAAATCTACAATCCTAACATGAAAGTTACGCGTCTTAATTTATGCATCTGTGTTAAAGCTGAATATCTAAAAGTAATCAAATAGAAATATGGTAAGTAGTATTTTCTGTTTTAGACACTTTTAAAATAATCAATATTTTGTTTTGCAATTTATGTATTATGCTGAAAACAATATGTAGAGTGTAAGACATATGAATTTGTTCAAAGAAATGATATATTTGATTTCGCCAGAAATGATATTTTAAGATTTAACATGTTATTTTAAAATTCTCTTATGATTTTTATTTTATTTAATATTATATGTAAAACGGTAGATAAAAAAGTGACTTTTCTTGAAATAATACTTTTTCCTTCCTTTGATTTGTGTGTGTGTGTGTGTGTGTATGTATGTATGTATGTATGTTATACGTATGCAAAATTGAATATCTAATATTTAAACTTAAAATTATACTATCAAAGGGTTAATAATTTTTGTCTTTTTCTTTTGGGAAAGAAAAGCACATGGAATTTTATGTAAATATTCACACCTGAAAGCACTATAACATTTTGATTATTTATTTAAGAAATACTAGTTTTTATATCTTATAGCAGTTCCCAGATTTTATTGCCAAGTAAATAAAGTTTGTAACTAAGATGGTTACATTCTATAGGATAGAGCTTAATGTAATCTGAAAAAAATTACCCAATAGTCCTTTATGCTGCTATAAGATACTTGTACCAAAATATTATAATATCAATTTATTTTGTTAATATGATTGCTCAATGCAAACAATTGTGATTAGTTGTCAACAGATATTTCAGTATTCTCCACTAATAATAAAGATTCATACGTGTGTTGGTACTCTACAGGCTAGACCATTTGATCCACAGTTATTAAATTTGGCATATGTATGCTTTGGAGGTCAGAAATGTTGCAACTAAAAATTTTAATTAATTAAAAATTGAATGAAAAAAATGATAAGCTTAATTTGACATTTTTTCACGATTTCTTCCAAAAATATGAATAATTGTCTTTTTAATGATGTCAACTTAATAAACATAGGAAATATTACAGAATTTGGGTAGTTTTTTAAAAAATTTGTTATATCTGATAATTGATTGTATTGTTGCCTTGAAATTCAAACAATTTTCAGCAATTGTTGAAAGCTTAAGGAAGAATGATTCTGTTTAATATCTGTATCTGTGCAGTTTACAAGATATATTTTTAAAAAGTGGTTGCAATATCATGAAATTTAGATGATAGATGAATAGGATTTTTACTTTTTAAATAACTGTATAATGTTATAGGACTGTCACTATCGGAAAGGTTCATACAGACAAGAAATAGAACTAAAGTAAGACTATTTAAAAAACAATACTTTAATATTAAACAAATTTACAGAATCATGAACATGAAGTCATATCTAAATGTTTCATCTGAAAACAAATATAACTAATATTTCGGGCAAACTACTAATCGTCCGAGGAGGCTACTAATAAATATAGGTTATTAGGTTGTTGTTTTTTTGTAACTAAATTGGTTTTAAAAAGTTATTTAAAATAACATGAAAGCTCTATTCAAGCAAATTATGATTTCCAATTCAGTTGTTGATTACATATTCTTCAAAGTGCATAATAGTTTTTTTTATGAAAAATTAAATATGGTAATAAATATTTTATGAAAAAATAAGTGAGGATATATATAATATATAATATTAAATAATATATTAATATTATATATAATATTATATTTATATATATATATATATATATATATATATATATTAAATATGTTAAAAATAAAATCTATAAATTTCATTTGAAATCTTATTGATTTGAAGTCAGTGTTTAGATAATGTTATGTCAAAATCTAGTTTAATTAATTATAATAAAAATTATTACTTTTAAAGTAAAATTCTTTACATTCTGAATGTCTTAAAGTTAAATCACTTTGTTTTAATAAATTTTCTTTCCAAAGGAGATTTATTTTAACAGTGTTCCCTGTACTATATATAGACTTAAAACCAGACTTTAATAAGTTGGGGGCAAAGATTAGAATTTAAAGATATTTCACACTTTGTTGCAAAAGTTATTCATGATTTTGCATTAATCAGAAACATAATACATGGTATCCTGAAAATCCTATCCGGAATGAATATTTCCTTAAATGATTATTCATTACTGAACAATATAATATCAGATCTTTGGAATTTAAAAAAATTTCTTTGAGTCATTTCATCATATGAAAAGATAAAATTCATGTTTAAATAAAAATCTTTTTTCTTGTTCATTCTTTTTCTCAAAGTTAAACTATCATTACACCCAGTGTTTTAATTCATTCAAGTGTAAAAATAAACCTTTTCAATTTTCTTTAAAATACTGAGCCAGCTATTTCTTATTTCAATTAGGGGTATTTTTCCTTATGAAAATAATAATAATTCTATCTTTGATTAAGTATTATCCTTCTACAGTTAGGAATTCAGCATTGATATGCATATTTTCATAACTAGTATTCCTTTAATAGTCATTAGATTTAGATTAGATTTAAATAAATTTCCATCTAAAAATGTTAACACAATAAGTTTTGAATTTTAAGCCTTAAGAAACAATGCAAAAAAGAATGACCTTCTTTGAAAAACAGTTGTTAAACAGCATATTTCTAAAACTTTTTTTATGTACTTAGTTAGATGGTTATTTCAAAACTTTTGAATAAATGTTTTTTTTATTAGTTAAAGTCACTGTAGAATTTTATAATGCTTTAATTATGTATATGTTGTTTCTTTACATATATCTCACTACTGTGTTTTTTCCAGATAAAAGCATTTTGCTCAAACTCAAACTTGGCTCTCTGAGATAAGTTTGATTCCTTCATTTTCTCCCAAAAAGTTTGGAAAATAAAGATTAGCCATGCAGAACGGTACATATCCTTGGATGGCTTCCTCTTCTATTGCCCAGAAGAGTTGGCCTCCTGGCTATCAAGCTAGTTTGACAGATCTTTTCTTGAAGAAGAATCACCTACATTTTGGAACGGGCATTTCTCAACTTGCAGCTGCATCTAATTATATAGAAAAAATGTCAACTATTAATGAACCACCTGCAAAATGCCCTCATCCTGATTCCAAAGATAAACCATATCCATGTGAAATTTGTCAACAGTACTTAACTATTTTTCGAAACGATGGTACATCAGGAAATGTAACCCGACCAACTAATAGTCCAGTGATGACAAATTCACCCTCTGAACGAAAACCAATGAATCTTATACCTAATGGCCCTCCCCCAAATGTTGTTCCAACAAGTGGTATGCCAACCTCCATGGGCATGCCTCCAGGAATGCCACCAGGCATGCAAAATTCAAAGCCCAGACCAATACCCACCAAACAGTTTCCCTGCCCTGTTTGTCATAAATTGTTCACGCAAAAAGGAAATCTTAAGACACACATGATGATTCACACTGGGGAAAAGCCTTATGCATGCCAAGCTTGTGGTAAAAGCTTCACACAGAAAGGCAATGTTGATACTCACATGAAGATACATACTGGTGAAAGAGAATATGGCTGTGATTCATGTGGCAAGCGATTTACTCAAAAGGGTAACCTTAAAACTCACATCCGAAGTGTTCATACGAAAGAAAAGCCTTTTGCATGTGGTTTATGTGGGAAATGTTTTTCCCAAAAGGGTAACATGCAGACTCACTTAAGAACACATAATAAAGACGACCGTTTTCCGTGTACACTTTGCGGAAAAACATTCTCCCAGAAAGGAAATTTGAAAACTCATATGGCTCGTCATGCGGGACAAATACCCACCAAGCGTCAGTTTGGCTCTCGTCTGGCAAATAGAACTTATATTGGGCAGTTGGTGAAAGCTGGACAGCCAACAGTGCCTCGCATGCAGCCATTTCCAATCCAGCCGTCGCCGGTGTCTTCTCAAGCATCAACAACTTCTCCATTGAATTCTCCAACCACACCACAGCCCTTACCGACTCCGGTTCAAAATAATCATCCTGACATACGTAGTCCCCATCAGGGAATGGGGAATCCATATTCCGAATCTCCCATTGACTTGAAACCTCCCCTGAATTGTCATTTACCGCTCTCTAGACCAATGTCATGTAATCAGCCCCCTAATATGAATAATTCCCCTAGTCCCCATCCTTCTCATTTATCAAGCCCTTCACCTGAAGATGAGCCAAACCCTCGTCCTTTTATTCACAGTAAGTTGTTCCAGCATGCAAATAGTATGCATAGTCCAAATTATATGAATGATCAAATGCAAGAAATACATACCAGTAGTGGATTAATTAATTCCCAACAATCTAGGATTACTAGCCCCCTACCTGTTGGAACTCCTGGTCATTTGCAAAATCATGATCGAGATTCTCGACCATTTTACTCAGCTCCCCCTACTCCTATTCCAACTCCCTTGACTCCTGTTTCCAGATGGCTGCCTCATGGCACAACTCGCCACTATGATTCATTTCAGTCCCCAGGAGGACTTGGCTGCTATGGTTCTATAGCTGCACACACTACACCTCTGTCACGTTTATCTCTTTTAGCATCTGGGTCTATGAATTCTCAGAATCATAATAATCATCAACAACTAGAAAACAGTGATGAAATGGAGTCTAATAAAGAAACTGATTCTGTTCGACAGCAGCAGCAGCAACAACAACAGCAGCAGCCACCGCCACAACAGCAACATTCACAGGAGCATTTCCATTCCCCCACTAATCCAGATTTCTCTCAATTACTTGATTGAACATTTTTATTGATCTAATAATATCTAGGCTTGAATAATTCCCTGTGTACAGTGTAAGTTATTAGTATTTACCAACTTACATGTACATAAATTTTAATATTGTGATGCTTTTGTCAAATTTTGAGTGTTCCTTTTGCTTTTCAAGCAGTTTTATTTGAATGGAGTTTTGTTTTGAACTTAAGTGCCACAATGATCTAGATGAATATACTGTGATTTATAATTATAGTAGAAAATTGGATGTATATAAATAAATTTACAACCTGGGTTTGGTATAGGTTTATATATATAAATAAAATATTATCACAATCTTTATTAAAAAAAAAACTTGAGTGTACTACAAAATTTTGAAAGTTATTGCAACTTTAATTGATTATTTTGGAAATCATATGCAATTTTTGTTAACAAATCAGTTTGAAATTATAAAGTGTTTGTTTTTAAAGAAAAATTATTTTTACATTTATTCTATTTATGTCTATATGATAAAATTATTTAAAAATTGACTGGAGACTAATGAATTTAGTGTCAAATATTTTTTTAAGCTGTTCTATCATTACTGATTAAAATTTTTATATATTATTTTAAAAATATCATTGGACATTTTAAAATTTACTATAAAGTTTTATATTGCTTTGAGCTATATTAAGTTGTTTAAAATTTTATATGTTGTTATAATATGGAACATAGTGGCAATCCTAAATATTCCATTCTAGTATGTCTGATATTTATTTAAAAACTGCATTTTAGCTATATATTTATATTTTTGTTGTCATTGCTCTGTTGCTTTTATATTAAAAATTAAAGCGTGTGAGGGAAGAGAGGGGGGGGGGGTCTTAATCTGTTTCATTTTTTTTCAGGCTGTATATTATAGAATTTTATATATATATATATTTTTAATTACCAGTTCTTTAAACATATTGAGAATTAATTTTGCCAATTTCAGATTGCATTTTAAAATTATTTTCCAGTGTGAGCATGAGCACCCATGGCTCTCTAAATATTATGTTTTAGATTTGGTAATAAGATTAAAATGTGGCATTAGTCTTAGTTGTATACACATCTTAGAAGTTATGTGATATTCTAAAGAAGAAAGGCAAAGCACATACTCTGAAATACTGCATTTATAAGCATAAATATCATATCACTTTATGCTTTTTCATCCATAAGATATATATATATATTGTACAATATACATTAATAAGTTCAGCTTTTTTTTTTTATCAATGGTTTATGATGAAAATTTGTCATGCTTGTGTAACAAAGCATATGGGGTAATTCTTCTGAAATTAAAATAAACATTCTGTATTTTAAAAAAATTATGTGCTTGCAGAATGATATGTTATATAATATTAAATTATGTACCCTTAAAAGTAAATATGTATTCATGACTAATGCCAAAATTCTTTAAAATACAGATACAATAAAAAAATTATAGAAAGGCTTTCTCATTTTAAAAAGTTAGAAGTTGTAGCAAATTTAAACTAAAATTTTCTATATTTTCTGACATAAATTACTCTTTAATTAAAATATCTTCAAAGTATATTTTATGTATACTCGAATGCCTATTATATTTGTTTTTGCTGATAGTTAAACTTGAATTTATTTTGCAGATAATTAACTTTATGTTTAGGATCCATGTTTAAAATAGAACAAAATACACGAAATCCTTAAAAATGAAACTAAAAAGTTATAGTACTTTGAAAAGACAGTTCTTTACTCCAAAAATATACACATTTTTTTATGGGTGTTTTAATACTGTGATTATACTAAAAGATAGTTATATGTAGTATGCACCTGTATTGGGGGAGAGGAGGTAGATTGTTCCTCAATTAAAAAAAAACAATATAATAAATAACTCTGAGTTACACTTAGCAATACAATGTAAAAAGCCGGGGTAAATATGAAATCTGAATTTTATACCAGCAATTCGATAAAATGTTTTATTTTTGAAGTATTTTGTTCATTTTAATTTTTAAATTCATGATATATATAATATATTGTTATTTCTTCATATTTTATTAGCTGATATGTTTCTGTTAGCTGTTCTAAAGACATAGTTAGATGCATTTCTTTATCCAAACTGTATACTGTAACTCCTGTTATATAATATTGCATCTTATAAAATATTTTTTTTTAACTTGGCAAAAAAATTTTTTAATTATTCCTTTTTATTGTATGTATATATGTTTTCTACTTAGACAATTCTACTTATTTTTCAATACTATATTGATCAAATGTATTTTAGTTCTTGTTTCTGCATAATATTTATGGACGGATTGTTTTGTGTGATTGTTTAAATATTTTCTTTATTTATAATAATTACAATTTCAATTTTACACTCAACTGTTATAAATTAAAAGTTTATTTTATATCATTGATATTTTTATATGAATGAGTGGTTAATCTAATTGAAATTTTTTTTAAATTTAATTTCCATGTACCTAACCCAGGTTGTGAATCGATAATCAAATGATTTTTAAAAAAATAAAATCATAAGATTGTTTTTTGAAGCTATGTGAAAATGTAAGTTTGAACTGTGTGAAGTAT
The DNA here is from genome assembly GCA_026543865.1 of Argiope aurantia. Lineage (NCBI taxonomy): Eukaryota > Metazoa > Arthropoda > Arachnida > Araneae > Araneidae > Argiope > Argiope aurantia. The sequence goes on from JAPMOR010057291.1 coordinate 663,761, forward strand.
ATTTCCTTCATATTTTTCCATTGTTTAAGATTTTATAGTATTCATGCTGACATTTTTAAATTCCATGCAACTTTCATGAGAAGAAATGGTCAAAATGTATTGTTGTTTGAAGGTTTATTGGTAATTGTGATTTATTTTATTTGTTATTGCTTCTAGTATGCTTATTATTTCTTTTGCTAATCCTTTGTGTTATCAAGCTTTTAGTTCCTATTTAATTAATTTAATACTTGAATATATTACAAATGTAATGTTTTTAAACATGTTTTGGAAATGGTTTAAGATATATATATATATATATATATATATATAATTATATATATCCTGTCTCTGAGCTTTGCTTTGTGTAGTTAAAATCGTTTCAAATGATTTTGTCCTTGTTGAATTTTCATTTTAAATCTTAGAATTTGTGAATTGCAATATGTGTTGCCTCTAAGGCTTTTGAAGTTTTTATTTGTATATATGTGATGTAAAGATCAAAAGGAAAAGTGGAACTCAATGTGAATTTAAAGCATATAGGGTTTGCAGGGTATTTCTGTTGATTTCTTGTGGGTTTTATAGATATAGTAAAATACTAAATTGAAACTCTATAGGTGCACATAATACTTTGCTGCACATTATTAATTAGTGATAGCTGGTTGAAAAAAAAAAACTCTAGATTTACTCTAGAAATTTTTAAATTTGTATAAATGTTCATATTGATGCTGAGATACCCCAAAAAAATATCTGAGCATAAATTTTAAAATTCATAAATTTGTTTCTCCATTCCAATGGATGACATTATGCAGTTAATGTGCAATGAAATTGTAATATGTGTTCTTTTTAGCATATTGAAATGAGCTTTTGTCTTTTTACATCCCTTCTTCAATTTGATTTTTACATTTTTTATTCTTGAAGGTTATATGTGACAAGTCTTGACTGAAACTGACTGAGATTAATTTATTGTTGTGTTATACGAGACAGTTCTTGTTTATCTATTATTAGTTTTGCATTTTATTTCAACGAAAATACTTCAATGGGGAAAATCTTATTCTTTTATTAAACATACTTTATTTAGCTTGTTAGTAATTATTTTAACATGCATAAAGTTTATCCGAAACATTTATATGAATGATTATTGCTACTAACTTTCTGATTAACTGACATCTGTAAATGAGCAATTCAACATTTTTATATTTTAAATCTTAAACTAAGATACTAGTTTTGCTGAATTCAGCTAAAAAATATGTTGTTTTTAAGTAAAATTGAAGTTTTTGTAACTATATTCCATTTCTAACAATTTTCAGGGGGAGAAACAATAAGATAATAGTTTGTGAAATACTTAATGGTTTGCTTTTAAGTTAAAATAAAATGTTTAAATAAAGCTCTATTACATTAAATTTACATTTGTAAAAGATGTTTGCAAAATTTTTATTTAATATTTTTATGAAAACAGTAGCATGCTTAGCGAGTTGAACTCTGTATTTCTAATTATGAATAAATTGATGGTTAATAACATATTTGCACATAAAATTGAAAGCAGTATTTCAAATTTTAATAACTGCTAGAATATAGTTCAGCTGTATTAATAATTTAATTCATGCATTCTACCAGTTGTATAATTTCTTTTCCAAGATTTTCACAAGAAATAGATTTGATGCATTTGTTTTTTAATGTAATTCAAATAACAATATAAAAAATTTTCATTTATAATCAAAAAGCTCTTGGTTATCAAATCTTTTTAAATAATATTATATTTTACATTAAATAAGTTTGATCATGCTCTTTTGCAATATTGTTTCTAAATCTATTCTCCATTTCAAGATTTAACTATTCAGTTGCATTTTCATTTTTGTTTTGTGAATATTTGGCTGAGCAAATAATAAAACAGTATTGTATTATACATATAAAGATTCATTCAGTGTATATTTTGTACATTGTTATTGATCAATGAAATGATTATATAATTGTATTTTTGCTATAATTTTGCATGCTGCTGTATTTACAAAAGGATTTTAAAGAAGAAGTGACAATGCTTCATTGTTATAGCTGTCCTTTTTGCAACATGTTGAATGTCAGTTCATATGATGTGACAAAGGTTGTGTGTCATCTTAATATCTAATTGCATGTTTTTCTTAAAATTGTGCTCTTGTAAAATGTGTAATGAATTTTTCAAAAAATGTAATTGATGCCACACATTTCATGTGAGCATGGATTGACCTCATTACCTTTTATTGTAATCCACAAGCAATACAATTCTGACACAACTATTGACTTGTTAAATTTTTTTTAATGCTATACATTTATTATGTTTTGAATTATGTTTTAAATGTATTCAAATTTGATATCCTTGTAACTATTCATTTATATTCTTGCTATTTTTTATGAATCTTGAATGCTTTTCAATAATATTTTTTATTAGTGTGTTGGACATTATAATTCTCATTGTTGATCTTATAAACTCATAAACCGGTGAAAAAAATTGTACAGAAATTATTATATGTATCATCCCAATAATATTGTTGATAATCATGCATTGTGTTAAAAGCAGGAATATTTTGTTTCGAAGGTGTACAAAGTTTGATCTATGGTCACATAGTAATTATTGTTTTATGCTTTTTTTACAATTTATCAACTTATACTAAAAGATATTTATCTTTATTTGATACTTTATAAATGTTAGCTTCAAGTTATTATATTAGTAGAAAATAAATGAGAGGCTAAGGTACACTGAAAAGAATATAAGTGCTTAAGACTTGAAATTGAATTTGCTTTACTAGTGAAGCAAAAATAAAATCTGTGATTATTTTTGAAATGTGACTTCTAGAGGCAACAATTTTGAAAACTAGTTTTTATTAGGAAGGAATAAGAGTTCAGTTATAGTTGTTTGGGGTTCATTTGCATTCCATACAAAAAGTTTTAAATTTTTGAAGAATGAAACATATAGTATTTCCTTCACCAGATAAGTTTAAATTTTATTCTTATTTATTATTGCTTGTAAAACAATGTATGAAAAAATGTTTTCCCTCCTTCTGTTTAATATCATGTTCTTTTAATTCTTATGGTGTTGTAAGATGTTAAAAATACTCTTAAATGTTATTGAAATGGTTTTTAAATGAACAGATAAATACTTATTCATGAGCTTCAAGCTGAGTATTTGTGGTTAAAGAATGTGTTAAGATTCGTTTTTTAAATTAAAAACTGATGTTGCATACTTATTATTATTTTTTGTTTTAGTGTTTAATTCACTGCAATTTTCATATCAAGCTATGCTTTGTATTTGCCCTTTGTGCCAATCATGCTAGTCTAGGGTGCAGTTCCATATTTTTTCCCTGTTTAATTCTACAGACAGTATGAGCAAAAGTAGATAATTGTTTGCCAAATTCAAGAATATGTGATTCAAGTCCTGTATTTCTATATATGGCATTGTGAGATTTTTTTTAATCATCTGTGATGATAAATTTAGTGTTGAGAGCTGTGCTTGGAAAGTGCTTGAGTATTAACTCAAAAGACAGAATTATATTTGTATTAGTATTGCATATTTGTTATATTCTTTTAATTAACAGTTAAGATAACCTTTTGCCTTTATCTTATTATAAAATTAATTGTATAAAAAAAGATGAAACAGGTAGAACACTTTTTATCTTAGTTATATAACTGATAGCACTTATTATTGATTAGAAAATTTTAAACACTGTAAATGCTTTTAAAATTTAAAACTAAGATGAAATAACATAGGAAAATAAACTTATTGCTGCATTTTTCAATATTGCTGATCATGTAATAGTATTAACTGTAATAAATTCAATAAAATTTGTTTAAACCTAGTTGTTCCATTTGTCAAATCTTTTGTCCATAACTTTAATTCTAACTCTAAAATTAAAAGATGTATTTCACACCACAAATTTCAAAATAATTTGAATAGATAAAAGTAATATAATTAAAGAAAGTTCAAAAATATGTGTTGTAACAACAATATATTGCTTAAGAGCATAATTTGTATTTTCTTTGCAACTTAGGACAAAACAATTTTCCTTATCAACTACATTAGGCAAATTGATTTATCCGAATATCTTTAAACTTAGGTGCTTGTGAAACTAAAGTCAAATCACAACCATTAAGGTTTATATTTTAATTTACCAGCTAGATAATATTCGTACTTTCCAAGATATATTGCAAGTTCCTGTTTAGCTTAGAATTTCAGTCAGAATAGAACTTTTTCAAATTTCGTCACTATTCTTGAAACAAGTTAAACTGACTAAAAGCTGTGATTCTCCTATTTAAATGTGCATGAGAATTTTTGTATATTCCCCCTGCTTTTGCTCGTATTGTTCTGCAAAATTGACCATTTTCAATTGCAGCTTGTGATTTAAATTTTACGTCTGTCTTTGGTTATTTGAAAATGTTTTTTTAATTTTGTGTATTAGTTCCTCTAATTGATATGTTTAGCTTGTTAATTTTTTTAGCTAATTCTGTAATCTTTTATGTTTCTGTGAGATGATTATATTATTTGTTCTTGTTGAAAAATTTGTTGCTTTTGGTAAATCAAATATTTTCAAATTCATTTGTGCTTTTTAACTATAAATTTTATGCTACTCTTACTGAAGCAGAAAAAGAAATTAAACTTTAGTATAGTTTTTTCCCTTCAAGATTAACTTATTTTTTATAGTTTGTTTAAATATTATATTTTAAAATGTATTGTTTTGTTCCTATAAAGTTTGTAAATTGCATTTTTAATTTTTTTTTTCCTTGTGCATTTTTTATTTTATTTTTAATAAATAAAAGTTTTATATTTATTGTGACTTAATAAAAATTCAGAATCCATGTTTGAAATGATTTTTTCTTCATTCTTTGGGGATTAAAAAAAACAAAAACAAGAATTATTTAAATAATTGGTATATTGTTTTCCAGTTCGTATAATTTATCATATTTTTTACCATTTTGTTTAAGAAGCATTGTAAAATTTTTATTGTTGAAACATGACCTGTTATGAAAAATTATTTTGTTAATCTAATTTTAACCATGGCAAAAACTCAGTGTGCAAATGTGTGTTATTGTAGTCTATTTTGTACTCCTGTGTTTTGCTTGCAGACCAGCTATGTGTCAAATGCAGTAAAATTGAACAAAGAAAATAAATTGTAGGTCTATTATAAATGAAGTGTTGTCGTTGAAATAGAAGTGATAGGTGATGAAGATGCGTTTTATATTAAAGTTTTGATTTAAAAGTAGGATCTGATTTGTATATAATTAATCAATAACTAACTGTACAGTATGATATGTAGATAATTTTACACTTCTGCAAATTTTTTAGCCAGAGTGCGCAAGTCTTTCTAATTGTACAGTACTTGACAATGATGTGAACTACAAAGTAAGATCCAGCAGTGCCAAGGAATTTGTTGCAGTGACTGTGATTTATCCACTGTATAATTATCAGTGTCAAAGTTTTTTGAAAAGTTCCTGTGTGCTTTCTTTTTAGGATTGGGTCCGACTGTGGTATTTGTCTTTTATTTTGTTTTGTTGTTTTCCTCCCCATTTTTTATCAGCTATTTTTGTGACGACTGTGCTTGCCTTGTTAAAACTGTGACGTGGTGTCTTTTGCATTTTAAAGCAATGTAGATATTGTTATGCATTGGCTGATGACTGTTAGAAATGTACATTACAAACTATTGGTTTATTAGGTTATAAATAAATTTGAAAAATGGTATGCTTATTATTTCTCTTTTCTTTAACATAAATCACACTTATTCTGTACATTATTATTATATATTGATTCCAATGACAAAATAGGTTAACTGAATTGAATATTGTGGAACTTATGCTCTTGAGAATATAGCAAAGCAAATTCCTTTCTAATATAAAATTCCAAAAGCAGAATATTAAATTTTAATTATTATTGCAGAGAGATAAGAAAACATATAACTTATTATTTACATTTTAAGAAAAAGCAACATGAAAAATTATTTGCATGAGCATTGAAATTGTGATAAACACTTAATTTCCATCCTTCTTAAAAATAAATGTGGATTACAGTTTGTGTATTTTCTGTAGGTGGTTCAAGCTCACATTTTCTACCTAGTTATTGCAGTAGAAATTGTGACCTTAAACTGCCTACAGAAAATACACAGACTATAATAAAAGAAAGTCTGCAGCTTCCTTTTACTGTAAACTTAGATATATTATATACCTTTCCTTTTGAAACAAAAGAACTCCATATGGTGACTTGATAGAGAATCATATCAAGTTAACATAGAATATTGAATTGATTATATACCCCCTTTCCATCTTTTTGGATGATAGTTATATCCGAAGCAGCAGTTTCTACCTATCATAAGTTACATTTAGTGTTGTTTGAATTATTATTATTGCAGAGAGGTGAATATATTATATCTGCTAATTTTAAAGGGCTGACTTGCATATATTAGTTTTTTTTTTAACTCACTCTGATTATTTCCAATGGTTAAACAATTAGAAGTGTAATGAAAAATAAAATATTGTGTTATCTTTAATAAAATAGACGACATTTAATTCAATTAATCCGATTCTTTCTGAAATATAACATGATCAAGCATCTGTAAGCAATATTAATATCGGCAAGACTTTATAATCCTATTTAAAAAGTAATACACACTGATAGATTTCAATTTTTCCTTAAAAAAATTTCAAAGTTAAGAATATTAGATTCAAGATCTAGTAATCCTATGTTTATTAAATCTTAAATAGTTTTGCATTAAAGAAAGTAATAAATTGTGTTTTTCTAGTCTACTCTTTTAAATAAACATGTAATCCTATAAGGGGGGAAAAAAATCGGAATTTGACAAAGCATAAATACTATATATCTCTGACATTAAACAACATAAAATTATCAAATGTTTATTTTAGAAAAAACAAAGCTTACTGAAGAGATCTCCTGAAGAAGCAAATCCAAATTGCATAAATTCTCATACAGCTTTAGATCATAAAAATTAACTATTTTTAGGTATTCCTCAAAATTTATATTTAATTTGGCATGGACAGTTAGTTGACACTGAATTCCTAGTTTCAAAATATTTATTTTCTGAAAAGATAACATATTTTTTGTAAAGTCTTCATATTATTTTTTAAAAATAAATCTAAACATATTTAATGAATATATTGTTTTTCAAATTATGTTTGAAATTAGTGCATTGAAAGATGGAGAGAAGTCACTTATGAAATCAAGTTATTCCCAGACAAAATTGCTAAATGTATAAAATAAATATACATGGTGAAAGATGTGAATAAGACAGAAATCATATAAAACAATTTAATAGAAATTTTATGACATATGATCATACCTTCCCTACTCCCATTTTCACGTTTGTGTGAAGTGCAATATTTTTTGATGTCTGTTCAAAGAACCAGTGCTTCATTAAATGTAGATGCATTCAGAAAGTGTAGGAGTTGCATCCTTCAACTTTGTGTGTGTGTAAAATCATGTAATTCAATTTTTATCAATGGATTTAGATGTTGCATGTTATCTAATCTTTCCTCCTTCAGCAAAAAAAGGAAAATTGCATGACAGGACTTTTTTTGTTTACTATCACCCCCCCCCCCCCCCCCCTCCCTCTTTCCTTCAGTTGACCATAAACATCTATATTATGCATTTGCCCCACCCACCCATCAATAAAACTTGTAACTAAGAAAAGTACCGTGGGCTTGACGGCACTCGGCTATGTCAGAAATTGTGTGGAAAAGTTATTCTGCTAAATTTAACATGAACATCTATACTAATAATAAAGATGAATCTATGTGTGTCGGTGCTATACAAGCCAAACTGTTTAACTTAGAGTTGCCCAAATTTGGCGCAAGTATATCTTGGAGGGTGTGAATATGCACATCAAAGCGATGTTTTTAAAAATTTAATTGAATTTTGACATTTTTCTGCAAGTTTCCAAAAAATATTACTACATAAAAATGAATTATATACCATTTTTAAATATAAAATTGTTTTTAATGATACCAATTTCTTAACCAAGGGAATTTTCAAGGGGTTATTTTTTTTTTTTGTCTAATTTTTAACAGTAGATTATATTATTGGCCTGAAATTCAAACTGCTTTCATTGTTTCACTAAATATTGAATCACATGATTTCTCTCTGTTGCTAAAAACTAAGAAAGGTTCCTGTTTAACATCTGTGTAGTTTATAACACATAAAAAATAAAGTTACATAATCACAAAATTTTCAAAATCGAATATTTATATTTTAATTAGCCCTTTGTTGCCATTGGACTGTTTAATATCAAAGTCTGGCAGAATTGTGTACTTGAAATTAGAGATTGGCCATTTATATGCTACCAAGTATATCGGTTTTCAGATTTCACTTCACATTCATTTTCCAACAGAGGGAAGGCATTCTTAATTTTAAGCAATCACACTATATATGTGTTCAGAAGTTAATTTTGAAAGAGAAAATGTAAACAAATACTACCATATTATTGTTGGTATTAATATATATTAAAATATCAATCCTAATACAATTACAATTTTATCATCAATGATAAAATTTCATTTGAAACGTATTTCATCGAATCATTTCCACTAGCTCAGTAATAACACATTTTGTTGTTTTAGATCTAAACTACCTTCTAATGTACTTTTCTTTCATATTTGTTTAAATCATGATAAATTGTTTTTATAATTATAAGGCAAGGATAGATAAGCTGTATAATAAACATATATAAACCATGGCAATGCACTGATTTAAGATTAAGACCATTACTAATAAAGCAATGCCAGAAGGTTCTATTTTCTATGGCAAGTCAAAAATAGAACAATCAAACTAATAGTACATATGTCTCCAGTATCTATTTATAAACCATTTGTAATATGATTTATAAACAGAAATATTCTCTTATTTATTTATTGTATTCTGATGAAGACAAAAATTTGAATTCATTAATCTGAAAATTAAGATATGAATTTCTAAATGTTTTGTGAAAAAATTGAATCAATAATTTCTTTAATATTAATGTAATCTGTTATTAAGTTTCCTAATTTCGACACAGACAACTGTTTTCTAAAACACAAGCAGGAATCAAGAGTTAATAATTATTGAACAAATATCACAAAAGATTTTAAAATGCAGCCTTCTTACTTTCCAACTTACGAAAACAAGAGTTGTGGTTGGTTAGAATTTAAGATTCCTTCCCCGGAATGGCAGATGAACAAGCATTTGTGAAATATATTTCCAGGAGAACCAGCTGGTCTCCTGAGATGACTAGTAAATAATAAAGGGAAATAAAGAAATAGCTAATAAAAAATATAGATAAACTTTTTTTTTTCAAAAAGATTTTACTAATAAATGTTGTAGAGATACTTTCAAAATTTAAGCAACACTTATATTATTCTGTCTACTCCTATTCAATGCTGTTAAGAAGTTTTGACTTCATAAGAGAGAGGAGTGGGGGAATTGGGCTATTTCAAGGAAAAAGGCTTTCCAAAAAATATCAAATGCAATGGTACTAATACCACATTTACTCAGAATAAAATACAAGTTTCAATTTTGAAAAAGATTAAAAAATTTGTTTCAATAGATAAATATAATAACAAAAGAAAATTACCTTTTCTCCTTCAAATTCAAACTGCTGCAATTACCAAAATGTTCAATTATCAAAATTTTAAAGAATTTCCATATTTTAGAATTCTTTAAATCTCTAACCTTAAAAAAAAAAGCTAGAAGAATGTTACAAACTATTTTTTTTACTTAAAATAAAATTGGAAGAGTACATTTTGCTTTAAATAGCTTTTATTAATATGAAAAAACATCGTCTCTATAACTATGTATTGGTATGTTTCAATGAATTTCAGTAATATTCAGCTGCAATTATCTGAATCCTAATAAATGGGAATAAGGGATGTAACAAATAATTGGAGACATTAATTTAGAGCTAAATAATTAAAAATTAGTAAATGCTTAGTTAAATTTCCTTCATTAAAATTAACCTCCAAGCATGACTGTTTATGAAATAATCAATGAATTAAAAGGGCATAATTTTTGTTTTGTAAAATCACTACTACACAGTGTGGGATTTTAAGTTACACCTCCACAGGGATTTGGCATAAATCACCAATATACTTTATGAAAACATAAATGTGCAAGTTTAAAAAGTTAAATGCATCCAATCAATTTCAAAACTGAATGAATGGAGAAATTTTTAAAAAATGATTTATAAACCTCATAATCAAACACCTTATAAATAAAACTTGATTTAAATAATATTATAATTAATATTATTTAAAAAAATTAATATTTATAGAATAAATTATTAATAATATTTATAGAAATTTATTTTCATTACGTGCAAACACACACAAAAATAATAATTATTAGTATGATTTTAAGAATGCTTTTTTTTCAATATGTAGAAATTTTTTATAAACCTTTTTTCATATTTTGAATAATGAATTATGTGAAAAAGTAAAGTCAAATAAATGCCAGAAACAGTTAAACAGGAAGCTTTAATAACATTATCATACAAGTTAAAAACAAAGTTTAAAAATCTTCATCTAATACACATCACTAAAATGAACACAAACATCTATCATTTTTTTAAAAAATAAACAGCTGCAATGAGAAACGTGAAGCAGAAAGTGAGGCAGGATTAAGTTACTTGCACCTTTACCAATTATGATATAGTTTCTCAAAGTATTATACACATTTTGATAATATATATGTATCAAAAAATAAAATTGGAAAAATTTAAAGTTCATGTACAAATTTATATTCATTTTATTCAAATTTGAGTATTTCACTTGTTAAAATATAAATTTCAATTTAGTAGATATCTACAATTATAAAAGATATGAAAAATGGATCCAACATTATATAATTTTACATGATTGAAATTTTCGACTAGAAGGTGATAAGTACTAAAGAAGGGAAAGCAAAATAAAGGTCCCAACTTACAAAAGAAAATAAAAATGCTCAGGAATTTAATATTAACACTGAATAAAAACAATGAACAAAATATCAAACAATTATCTATACAATAAAAAGCAACATATATTCAGTCTTGAGTAAAAATACATCCACATCATTCATGCATTTCAGCAAATAACAAAAAAGGATGACTCAGTTAGAATATGAGATTCACAATATGTCTGAATTCTGAAATACATTTCTAAAGCAATTTTATTAAAATTTGAAAAGCAAATGATTAATAAGAACATTTACAATTTGATCAGGCAAGAGAAATGAGCATGTTTTGGTTAATTATTCAAAGAAAAGACAGAAAATAAAGTATCCTCACTTCATTTCTATAAGAATAAGATGTAGTTGGAAAAAGAAATATTTATCAATTTCAACATTCAAATCAAAAATTTAAGAAGAAAGTTCATCAAACAAACATTTTATATATAATTTTTAAACTGTTCATTAAAATTTATTAGTTTGAAGATGGATCTAGCTCCCTACTATTTCATATTTATAATTAATAGATCATTACTTACATTTTAAAGAAATAGTGATATTTTTACATTTTAATAGTAAAACATTTTCAAATTTACTATTCAGGATTTTTTTTGTAACATGATTAAATAAAATTTTTGTAATATATTATTACAATTTATTTATATATTATTGCAATCTGTAAGAGATTAAAGTCATAAAAATTAAATTTATATATAATAAGAACAAATTATTGATCATGTTTATACACTAATACAAAAAAAAAAGAGGCTAAATTATTTTATACAGATTGGTAAGCATATTTTTGATATTTTGATTAAGCTAAAATAATTCAATATAAAAAAACAGCAGATTGAACATTAAGTAAAATAAAAACTTTGATACATAAATAAAAAAAATCAAGTCTATTTAAACATATTTATAAAATATTAAAAACGATATCTTGAACGATAGTTATTCACATGAAACATAATAAAATATATTTAAAAATTTAAATGTCTTTAATATTATTATTTGATGTATTATAAAATTTGATTTAATTTCAAGACAATATCTAAAATTAAATTTAAGCACCAAGTAGATGACTTTCTAACCAGCATCAGACATGTAAGGTACCCGGGAGTATTTTAAAAGTTATTTAAAATGTGCCAAAAGGTAAGTTATGAAAACATTATTCTAAAGGTTAGCAAATTTAATAGGATTCTTCTACAGATAATGTAAAAAGGAATATAAAAAAATACAGTGTGAAACTAAAATTAGTTTCTATATAAAAGCAAAAAGTTCAGAAAACAAATATCATCAACACAAAAAAAATATTCATAAACACATATAAAGCTGTATAAAAAATGTTTTTAATAAAAAAGATGACAATTCTAAGTAAAAAAAAATGTATATTAATGCAGAAAAAATCACAACAAGACAAATTAGACTTAACAAACTCTGTCTTTTTACAAAGACAATCGAATAACTTATAAGAATTCTGCAACTAACTCCATGATAAAATGAAATTACATTAAAAAAAATTATAGGATGTTTTTATAGAGAAATAAATGAAATATTAGATAAAAGTAAAAATTGTAGAATATTCTGAAAATTATTATTATTAGATGCATTTTTTTTTTTTTTGAACACAAAATCATTCTTTCAAGATACCCCCCTCCCTTGAGATTCTAAGAGTCACAATTCATGGAGAATCCTTTTATAGTACATTCACCACATATATTTTTCAATTCACAGCAAAATTCATAATTTGATCATTTAAACATTGTAAAGATACTGATACCTTTTCATTTAAACTTAATAGATCAGATAATGCATAGGTTAAAAAAAAAACAAAAAAAAAACATTCATTTTAAAATATTGAATTGCGTTGAAAATTTACTATTCACCGGTTATTTAAAATCCTTATGTATATTATAATAAAAAACAATGAGTAAAGATTTCTATATATTGCACTTTATAATCATAAAATCAGATCTAATTACAATATATAACAGCATTGAATAAAATATAAGAATTTCAATTAAATTTTAACTTTACATTTTTGAAGTATTTGACATGGAATCCCTGAACAGTACAATTAAATGCTATGTTAAGTTGATGTTAAATAACAATAGCTAAGTATACTTCGCAGAAAATATATTTCTGAAATTTTAGGCAAGAAAAAACAAAATATAGAACAAATACAAACAACAATAAAAATGGAAAACCTGAAAGAACTTGCAAGTTAACAAAGAATTAAGGTTTAGGTCTGATACACTTCATTTACATAATTCTTCTATTTATAAGCCTTATTCATTTTTTTACACAAAATAAAAGATTACCTATAATAGCATATGTATTTTTTGAAACGATAATTATTAATACAATGTAAAAAAAGAGACAATAAGTCCTTCTATATAAATAAAAATAATATACTGGCAAACATAACTTATTCTTTTTATAGTGAAAATAGGAGACTTACAGTTGGCATATTTAAGGGAACATATTATCCAAAAAAACAATCAAAATATTGATTTTTTATCTTGTTAGCTTATTTCACTCTCTTATCCTTTTACTTATTGTGTGAAAATTCCGAAGTTGAATCTTAAATATTTCAGAAGTTTAGTTTTATTTACGATAAAAAATGAAAAATATATGCAAATGAAATTCAAAGGGTCTATGCCAGATGTTGGGTATTCCTTCACCATCGTGTTAAAATGACTAAGGTCTTTTTCCAGTTCAGACAGAGCTTTCAATTTATTTGTTCTTCTTTATTATGTAATAAAACTATGCATGCAGTAAGTATTTAGAGGTTATATGTATTCAATGTATTTGTATATATATATTCTTATTTTTCACTATACATCATTTTAAGTATATCTAATATCATGCACAGCTGTCATTTTGTACAGAATCTAAATACAATTTGAAGAAAAAATATTCATATTTGAAAAAATAGCAGGGAATTTAAAAATTATATATATAATTTTTTTTAAAGAATTCATTTTAAAACTAAAATGATTTTTTAAGATGATTTATTTGAAAGTTAAATTGAAATATCATCAAAATATTTTCAATATTAATTAAAATTTTTAAAAAATGTTGGAAATGTAATGTTTTCCTTAAAAGCTTTTAAGAAGGAAAATTTGAAACATAAAACAATCTGTTATTTAAATGGACAGAATAAGTACAATTTATCTTTGACAGGTGTGTAAAGAGTATCTGTTTCAAAAGTTTTCATCTTGATGAATATTTTTCATAAATTAACTTATCACAAATTATTTTTAAATATACATATTTTAATTTCTTTATAAACAGAGTAATTATATATGCAGTTTCAAATTTATTGCGGATAGAAATTAATATATTAGCTACAATTCAAATGTCAGAATGAAATTTAGTTTGTTCCATTATAAGTAAATTATAGTTATAAATTAGCCTTATTTTTCTTAGTAACATTATGAACATTGAAGAGTCTTTCGGTTTCCATTTTACACAAAACGATACAAATTACAACACTATCTCAGCAAGTCAAAATAATACAATAATTTTTTTAAAAAAATGGAATGATGACTGAGCATATGACCTTATCAATCATAGCAATATAGCCTTGCTAATCAGTTGGAGAGTAATGACATTAAATAATAATGAACAAAATGTATAATAAATTGATATATGATATAATCTAACAGCAATGAGTAAAATAGGAAGAACAGTATTGAAAGCAATGAGTCAACTTCCAATATTTCCAATTAATCTTATCATAATAGCTTCATAAAATTAAAAACATTTACGATAGACATTAAAAATGAATATTTTATCTAGCAAAAAAAAAAATGCCCATTCATTTAAAAGCACTTTTAAGCAAAAGATGGTACAAAAACAAGATATTTTTTGCTTACAATAACAAGATTGTTACTAGCTGCAATATTATGAGTATTTTCATTACAATTCTTTAAATAAAACTTTTAGCATAGATTTTGCAGATTTTACATTTTTTAAATGTAAAAAAGGGAATGAAATTTGCAATGGCACATTATTTATCACACATTCTGGATGATTTTAGCAGCTGACTGGATTGTAAAAACCAAAACAGAAAAATGAGCTTTTATCAACTCGGATGATTCAGTATCTTGAGGAAATAGTTCAAGATTCAAGAACTCGTCAAGGAGACCAGGAAATATGCTGCTACTAGACAAATAGCTTTCACTTGGCGACATAACAATATGTTTCTTATATGGATTACGAGGTAAGCCATTGGGATCCAAAAAGGCTCTTTCAAGAAGGAGGAGTTGATCATTAATTCTACGAACTGTCATAGGATCAGATAAATCAACAGTCTCCTGAGCTGAATGAAATTTCATTGCAGCATTAGAAAAATTCTTAATGGCCAGTTCCAGATGGTTTATATCAATACCATGTTCGTCTATGTGGGCTTTCATTTTAGTTTGAAGATTCACATAGAAATCTTGCAAAGTTTGTGCATAATCAAACAAATTGAACGGCAAGAACAGAGAATCACTAAGATCTCGCAGCAATTCACCTAAAATCTTTGTAACAGTTGCATGATATTTGAAAGATGGGTCAATAAAATTCTTGACAAAATCAAAGTTGTCAAATTCGGTATGGTGCAATGGATAGGAGGAACTGGACATAGTAGAATCATGAACATAAGACACATCAATAGCTGGTATGCCAGCATGCACAAAAAAGGGAGCGTAATTTCCTCTCATATCCATTTCTCTAATCTTGGGACGAACTAGCTGCATGGCATTTCGTATATAACTATCCAATAAGCTAGATTGATTGTGAAAAGTTTTAATTGGCAAATCATCAAAATCGTCTATAACTGCTGGATGAGAATAATTTGGAAATAGCAAATTTGTTCGATTTCTTTTGTTCGGGAAACTCATCAACCAAGCATCATAAACAGTTTTCAGTCCTTCAGCTTTATCATGCTCATTTGGATTTATTACTTCTTTTGTGGCATTAAAAATTGTATTATATAACAATGGTGAAGCAACTACTCGAATTGAAGCATTTCCAGCAACTAAAATATCAGCATTAACATAAGCAACAGCTCTTCCATGAAGAAGTTTCAAATTATCTTCCAACCATTCTGTTGAACCAATTAAATTATGTTCTTCAGCTCCCCAACTGCAGAACATTATTGTCCTTCTAGGACGCCAACCTTCTTTTAGTAACCGTCCATAAACACGAGAAAGTTCCAATATTGCTGCAGTACCACCAGCACCATCTACTGCACCATATGCCCAAGCATCTCTATGTCCACCAATTATCACATAACGATCAGGTTCAGTTTTTCCTCGGATGGTGCCAATTACATTATAAATAGTCTTATTCACAAGTTGATTGTATACTTGCATTTGAACCTTCCACGAAGGATCTTTAAATGATGGCCCAATTTTATAAGTAAAATTAAAGCCACCTTGCCACTCTTTGGGTGCTTCAGGACCTTCAAGAGAACTTAATAATTTAAAGGCATTGCCATAGCTAATAGGCTGCACAATAACAATAGGTAAGGTTGCAGATGAAACAGAAAGTCGATTAGCATCATGCCTGGCTGGATAACCCGGTGTTAAAGGATCTCCAGCTCCGTTCCAAAGAATCGAGTCAGTTCTTGCAATGTTTGGAGGGAGCCACCACGTTTTGGGATAAGGATCGGATTTCAGAACTGGAGGGTTATAATTTTCAGGATCTGGATACAAAATCAAACCAGCTGCTTTCACTTCCTGAGCATTCCATACTATTTCATCAGCAGGCAATTTCCAATGCCTAGCAATGAAAATTTTTCCTTCTAATGGGATGCCTAAGCTTTTCAAGTACTGAAAATCAGAAGTTTGACCATAATTAACATACAAAAGATTTCCAGTCACATTACCAGATGGAGAATAAGCACTAAAAGCTGCGTTAAGAATTTTTCCGCCTTGTGATTCAATTGATAATATATCACTATTCTGATTTATAATTTTCACAACATTTGCTCTTTCCTTATTAGGATAACTTAAAAGAACATTATACTCTGCAATTTCAACAGTATCCATGCCATGTTTCAGCCATTCACTTTTTATATTCTTAGCGAAGAGGCGATCAATAGAACTACCAGCTACATGGGGCTCTAAACTATAAGCTTTTATATATTTTTCTATTTCTTCATTACTCACCATCTGAGAGATTTTACGGCGCACATAAGGGTTGGCTTCTTGAACAGAATGAAGAGCGACGGACAAGCTAGGAACACATTGACTATGTTCAGAATGCGCAAAATAACCGACTATTAAACCAAGTAAAGCCCCAATTAACCCAATGCCGATTCCTCCAACAACGAGATTTCTATTGGATACGCGAATAACTTCAGTAGTTCTTTGATAAATTTCAACTTCACCTACCTCCTGGTCACCCCATGTTACTTGTTCAGCTTCCATACCGTCTTCGTTACGATACGGTCTGTATTGAGCTGTCATTTTCATCACGTTAAGTCATAAATAATGTGTATCGCTTTCCTAGGAAGCGGTACACCATTACTGTCTATAAATAAAATACACCCAAGCCTGAAAAAAATAAAAATAATGGACGATAATAGAGTTAAATAATAAAAAAAATTAACCGCTGAAGTATTTTTCACCTCTATTTGTTGAAATAAATCTATTGCAGATCTTAGAGTTGAGTTGAATAGATATATGATCCAAAGCTGAATACTTTAGTTTCCGATTATATTTAAATCATTGCTACTTTTTCATAAAAATAACGATCCATCAGCAACATAAAAATTTTGTTAGCAATTTTTATGAATATTTTACACTAAAGATTGTAATCAAAGAAAAAACAGAAATTTATCAAAAGAAAAATGGCAATTCAAGTAAAAGCTTACATTTTTGTTTACTTTTAGTCTTTTAACGTGAACCAACACGTGCGTGTTTAAAAATAAATTCAAATTTCATATAATGATTAATGTAAAAAATACATCTTCGGGTAATTTCAAGGTAATGTTTAGATTTTAGAATAAGTTTTTGTTTAGCTTTATGATGTTTTCAAGCTAAAATGTACTTTAGTATATAGTAATAAAAATTGGATTGAATATTGTAGAGCTTTAAATTTTATGACTATTTAATTGCGGATATTTATTTATTTTTTTCCTTGTACAGTACCTTGTATCGATTGGCCAAACAAAGTCATTTTGTGTTTTTATTTATTTACTTGCTCAGAAGAAAATAATAGTTTTATATCACGTTTTTTTAACTAACAATTATTTTGTGAAGGTATGTTTAGTACGCTTAAAAAAATGTAATCACTTAGACGGGTTATTCGAAAAAGATAGCTCAAACACGAAAAAGTGAAGTAAAATGGCAAAACTTATTTTTTTATTTATATTTCAAGGGGTCAGAATTGAAATTTAATATTACAGTGTGTGCTTCACAGTTAAATCGATAAGTAAAGTTTCAAAGACTAGAATAAGGCAGAGTGATGATAGCTAATAAGTAGTCTCAAACTCTATTTTAAAAAAAATTGTAAAAAGTTTTGTTCATGAGCACAATTGCCATCTGAGCAGACTGATAACAGTTATTATCGATTAATGAATTATTCCAAAAGAACAGATTTGTTTTATATTTCTATATAATCTGACAATATCAGAGTTACCAATTTATCTTCAGATCAAAGAAGCATGTTGCAGACAAAATCCTTAAAGTATCTTCATAAAATGAATTAAAAACATGATAAATTATCTGATCAGTGAAGATTGAACTGTGGGACTAACTAGGTGTTCATTAATGCAGAAAACTGGTGCTAATATAGTTATTTTTTCATTTGAAATAGGCTGGTGCATCCAGTAAGATAATATAAGTAGATTTAGATAATATACTGTAGTAAATACTATAAGGCTGCTTTATTAGTAAGATGATCAATGTATTTTCAGATTTTTTCAACTTAAAGATTTATTTTAAATTCATATATATTTTTTTATTTAACTTAGTGAATTTTTTTTTTCCCCTCTATTATGATTTCAAACTGTGCAGCATTCTTGTTTAAGCACATTAATGAAGCAGATGTTCGTTTTTATAAATATTCTAATAAATAAGAGGTTGTAATTTAATAAATAAGAATTTGACCATATATATTTAATAAAGTTTTAATATTTTTATTTTTTAACACCCTTTACATCTCTATTTAAAGATCTTAATTTGTCTTTTAGGTGTAACCATTAGAGGTGTAATCTCATAGAAAGTGTTTAAAATTTCAGGTTTTATCATATTGTTATTAATTATCTCAGAAGTAAGAGTACAAATTGGATTATTTTTTTAATTACATCAATTTCGATAATTCTATTTATTATAAAAGGTATTTGGAGATTATACTGGAAATTTTAATTTAATATTTATGTTGTAAATAGTGTGGAAATTTTCTCTTATTCTGTTTCAGTTTAAATCTGCGATTAATATTATAACAGAAGCTTAAAAAAATAATCTCAGCATTTGAAAAAGGCTAAGATTATTTTTCAGGATATGAAAATAACTGAGAAAAAAATTAATGGTATTTAAATAGGTTGAACATAATGAAAGCTTCCTCTAATGTATAATGAGAGAGTAAATATTCAAAGATATCACATTCAGTGTCTGTATGTAATGATATTTATTAATCTAATTTAAAACTTTATTGTTTTCTAATTTTTATCTTAAATTAACCCATATTAGTTCAGTTCCCGTATACGGCCTCCGCCAAATTGACGAAAAATTTGGCGATTAACAGCATTTCTCTGCATTTGACCATTGTAGAAATTTTGGGCTATTATTAACAATAAGGTTGATTTTTTTTTTAATAATTTTGAAATATTATGTCTGTTTTTTTTATACCTATCTTAAAATAATGACCTATAAAATTATTTTTTAAGTTTGTTAAAAGCTTCTGATTCTGTATTGGTAAAAAGATTGCCTTTTCAAAAATTATTGTAAACATCTAAATTTTTATTGCTCCTTAGAGTAATGAGAACTACATTACTCTAAGGCAAACTTTTGAAACTTGGAGGTTCAAAGACAAGAATAAAATTAGATGATTAATGTATCTAAAAAAGGTATTAATAATATTAACAATTGTATAATTCTTTCTGTTATTAATTTTCCTATCTTTGAGGAAATCTTGTTGCCAGTAATCTTTTTCATAGTTGATTTGAGATAAAATATTAGTGATTCTAGTATGGATGAGTTGAATTCTCTTATGAAAGTTTCAGTTCCTTTTTAATGTAAAACACTTGCTGTTACCCATATATACTTCCAAATTTGGATTTTACTTTCAAATCAGCAACTTTTTATAAAAAGGGATTAAAATAATTTTTTCTACTAACTAAATGTCTTAAAAAAACTAGGATTTATCTGCATTCAATTTTCTCTGTAATTAGCTAAGAACAGTGTATTAAAGGGTAGAAAATTAGCCATAGCTGGAGGTGTAATGTCTTTTATGTATTAAAGTGGATGCTAAGCTGTCAGTGATATGTGAAAAAAAAAAATAGGATCTCTCTCTCTCTCTCCCTCTACTTCCTATCATCATTGCTCTACAAAATGTAAATGATGTCCAAGGCATATAGATTTTCACTGTATGCCTTGTCATATATATAGACTCCTTTGTCATATTTCATGGGAAAATGCAACATACAGTATGAAACCAATGTATATTGGTAAATCTACCCATGAAGAAATATATTTTCCTGTTGAACACTTATGGATCCTCTATCCTCTCATTATAATCAGCTAATTTTGGAGAAAAAAGACAATGGCCATAATGGGGAGGGAACCCTGTACAACCAGAAACAAATCAAAGCAGAGGTTGAGAATTTCTCGATTATCAAATATCAATAGAACTTATAAATTGAAACAAGTAGTCAATATAAATTCAAATTGTTTTATAAAGTTAAAATTTTACTGATTGCCTACAAGGCAGATACAAAGGTGTGGATAACAGGAAATCTTCAACAATTGGTTATTCATGTTGATAAAAGAAACAAAAGGGGGAAAAAATTGCACTTTAAATTGGCAGCTATTCATTTCAAAATAATCTCTTAAATATGAAATATATAAAATGTGCTACATTCATTACCCAATTGCTTGTTGATCCTGCAGTTGTTAGTTTGTCATCATCAAGTGTGTCAAGTGATACTGTCGAAAAGATTAATACAGAACACTGTTTTCAAATAGAATGGCAACCTCGTAAATCTATTTGCAATCAATATGAAAGATGAATCCAATTAAATCTTGTTTAAGAATTCTTAAACTTGGGCTAAGATGTGTTAGTAATCAGTAACGCAAGTGATAAAGAGACTTTTTCAGAACTAATTTCAGTTAAACAAAGTGACGTAGCTGATTGTATACAAGAGAAACAACAAATTTCTAATAATGCTGCCATAACATTAATTAACAGTCTACAGGATTTTATTTCTTATCATATGTCCTGATATGTATCTGAACAGTTGGAATCACACGTGTATGCAAATGCCATTTTCATCAACATATAAATAAACCAAAGTAATTGAGTTTTTCAGGTAATTATATTGTAAAATAAAAATATGATTACAACTCCCTTATTAAGAATTCTGTGTTGTTAATAAAAAATTTTAATTAAGATTTAAATTTTGTAATCATTTTAAAGTTTATAAAATATATTTTATATAGCAATTATTTTTAAGATGAATTAATCAATACAAAAATATGTTATTTAGTATATTAATGTTTCCGTAACCATAAGATACTCAACTACTTATGCAATATTTTTTATATATCTTTGCAATTTTTTTATAAACAGGTTTAAATGTGTATACTAATTTGTTTGTCTCATTAGCACCCCTCGATAAAATTATAATAAAAGGTTAAATTAGTTTTTACTGTGATTACAGAAAATCACCATATTTCAATAAATTTCTTTAAAATTTGTTTACTTTTTCTTTTTTAGCTATTGTGTTTTTGATAATTATGATATACATTTTTGATAGTAAAAGATTTTATTTTATTAAATATTCTTCAGACTACCAAAAAGGTTTCAGGAATGACAAATACCAGTAAGAATGTAGGTAAGTAATAAACTTATGATAATATTTTTGGAAATATAAATAATCTTAAGATATATACATACAATACTTTATCTTTTACATTTTAAATATCTATAAATTTTCAATTAAATAAAAAGTTCTAAAGAAATATTCAGATTTAAATTTCATTTAATCATATATGTATTTCTAAGTTTTTTCTTGATTCCTAATTTATATCTTCCTAAAAACATTTTGTGCTAATTTTCAAATTATATATTTATATATTTACTGGTTATCTAATAGTTCCATTATAATTCAATTTAAAATAAGTAAGACATGCAAATTAGTTTTATAAATTTTATGTTTGAAGATCTAGCCTTACAAGAATTAAGAAAGATCTTATAAGAGTTGTTTCTTAATGTTTCAAATTAAATGTGAAATTTTAAACTTATCTGGTTTTTTTTTTTTTTTTTTTTTTTTTTTTGTAGCTTAAACTTATTAAACATGGAAATGTTTGTGTTACTTCATTGCAATAATTAAGAAAATTACTTAGAATTTTATATTAATTAAATTCTGAAATATTAAATAACATTACT
This sequence comes from Argiope aurantia, assembly GCA_026543865.1. NCBI lineage: Eukaryota > Metazoa > Arthropoda > Arachnida > Araneae > Araneidae > Argiope > Argiope aurantia. The sequence goes on from JAPMOR010057291.1 coordinate 686,271, forward strand.
ATCAGTTTGACAGAAATCATTCCAAATTATAAATATTGTCACACACCTTTTTTTTATTAATACTGATTCTGTTAGAATATATCTAAAGTAGGAAATTTGTGAATTTTGTGCTACAATTGGCAAGATTTGTGGCTTCATATTACTGTACAGTTCATCAAAAAAATATATGGACACTGCTTATTATTTCTAAACTAATTATTTCACAATAAAATTGCAAATGCCTGTCACTACAGAAATATGTTCTATTATTGTATCAATTATTTCTTTTCATTCAAGGAATCATCTCCATATATATATTTATTCAAACTTAATTTTTCTAATAGCAGTGCATGATATGATTTCAAATTCATATCTGAATTTTATAGATTAAAGTAACTTGATTCATTTTGTAATTTTAAGTAAATAGATTTTGTGTTAAAAACAAATGAAATTTTCATTTCATCAAATGAGAATTCTTGTTTTTATTGTGTTTCAAGATTAATATATCTTAATAATAACAATTTTTATTTCACATTAATAATAATTTTTATTTCACATTAAATGATTCAATGTGTAAGACAAAAATTATACATTTTTGGAAATTAAAAAAATATATAATTTGATTATTAATTTTGAAATTTATAAGTTAGTAATTTTTTGAATAAGAATTCATAAAAAATTTGATGCCATTCAAAGAAACAAGACTTAAAACATCATTTTTCCAAAAATTATCCATATCTGTGAAGTAGTTTTTTTAGGATATGTATAGATATTCAAAAGTTTTCAGAAAAGCACTTTTTTTGGAGAGTATCTGAGCTTAACAAATAATACTCTTGCATAAATTTAAAAAAAAAAAACTATAAAATAGAACAGAAATCAAAGCATGTCTTTCAACATTGGTTTAGATTTAGATATATATAATATTCTACTTGAAATGGAAGTGAGGGAAAAAAAATCAGTTGTATTTAATAGAATTCAAAATTCTTGAGACGAATGTAATTTGATTAGTTATAAAGATGATTTCTGAGGTTATTAATTTGGGAAAAGGCATAAAAGCAAAATTCTGCATTAAATACTTATTTGTATCATGTTAAATGTATGAATTTATAAAAAGAAAAAACGAACAACTTCATGTGTGCGGATAATGCCATGACTTTCACAAACTACCTTCTTTTTTTTTTTTTTTAATGTAACAAAACTTTTAAATGTTTTGGTAAATTAAATATTCTAATTTAATACCCTTTTGTGTAAAAAAGTAATTAAATATAAAAAAATTCTTAATAATAATTAAGTATCATTTGTTGGAAATTTTAAAATTTTTTTTATTTCTACTATAAAAGAATGTTTCTGGAACTAAACATCTATCCTTAATTTTTCAACTGCTCTTAAAACTTTTAAACTTATTTTCTGTTATTAATTGTTTTTATCTAATTTTTAAAAAATCATCTCAATTAAATTGCATGAGTTTCACTATTTATTTTTGTTCATTGAGCTAATAAAAATGCTTCTTTTTATTCTTACTTTTGCAGGTAAAACTGAACAGCATTTGAAGAAACGTCCTAAATTAAAAAAGAAGAAGCGATTAATTATACGAAATCTGTCTTTCAAAGTAATAATTTGAATTATTTAAATTTGATTTGATTTCAGTGTTTCATTGTATTATAACAATGGGGGGGGAGCATTCATTTTTTTTAAAAATAATTTACAACAGTTCATTTATTATCTCATGTTAGCTTCAGTTTTTATTTTTCTTATATTTGATTTCAAAAATTCAATTGTAAAGAAAGTACAGTTAGGGTTTTTTTTTTTTAATTGTATATATCAATATTATTTTTAGATGTTCCTGGTATCATTTAAAATATTGATATCTTAGTATTATTATAACATTTTTAAAAAGTAAATGTAATTGCTAAATATGGAGTCTTAGCTGTTAAAGATAATTTTGGATAATTGAGTGAGGTTAAAAATTTAATATGTGTTTTTTAAGAAATAAAAAAATTATTCATAGTATATTATTATCATATAATAAAAAGTACTTTTTTTTACTGCAGAAGTTACAGCTAAATAGTATTTTATTATTTAGCACTATTCCTAGAGTGTCTCAAAATAATGCAATAAGATAATAAGTTTTTACTTAGAACCTTCTTGTGAAAATTTTTTAACCTCCTAAATAATCATTTATATTAATTAATAAAGAAATAGGTGATCAGATTAAAATTACTTTTCTGAGTCAAAAATCACTTCAATATTTGTTGTTCTTTCTAGAAATATTCAATATAAAATCAGAGTAACGTAGGATATAATGATAAAATGATAAAAAAATTCTAATAAATTTTATTCAGTCCAATTTTATTCTGATAAATATAATTTGCAAAAATAATTATTGCAGGTAAAAGGGTTAATATTTTTTTAATTAAAATTTTTTATATGTCATTTTATATTAGTACTAGCCACCTTTGGTGACCGGCCAGTTTGTCATCTTAATGCTGGTTAAAATTCTCAATTAAATGTTTGATATAACTTATATTTTAATAGCTTCTTCATCAAAATATTTTTAAGCTACAAATTTTGATAATCAATTCACACATACTATTATAAAAGCTGTAATCTGTAATGTACTATCTTTCTCTAATTTTCTGTCTGCTCCCATAATGATTAAACTGCAATTAATATAAAAAGCATTTTTTACTGAAACCAAGCATTTTGTCCCCCCCCTAAAAATATGAGTATTGAAAACAGTCAGCATTTATGTCTTATGTGCACTGCAGAATAATTTTCATAATTTATGTAATATCTCAAGAATTGTTCAATACAAATTTCTCATATTTATCTTAAAATTCAGTTTTTAGTTTTATTTTTAAAAGGATTTAAGTGACTTGAATAACAGTATTTTATTTTGTTTTGCTCTATAAAAATACTTCAAAAAAGTATGAAGTCAAAATTTTATGCAGCCCTTTTGTCCTAAGGAATAATATTCTGTGTGACACTTCAACTTTTAAATAAATAAATGAATGTTTCTATTTTCTGCTGCGAAATCTGATCGATTTATGAAGCTTTGAATATAATAGTTCAGAACAATGATATTTTTATAATCTTAGTCCAGTCAGTCTTGAGATACATTGGGCACTGATTGGGGTATCATCTTCGAGACAGTCATTGAAGTGGTCTGTAATTGCCAGCTTTTATTCAATATTGAATAATGATATTCAAATTTTCATATATCATTCAATTTAAGTGGCTGATTTAATTTATTGGAATGCAGCTTGCTTTTGTAAGCTTGGAATGCTTTTTATTTAAAATATTGGTGTCTTAAGAATATTTTGTTAAATTTGAATTAATAATGTAGATATTGGTAAAATTCTTATGTCTTGCATTTATTTTTTAGAAAATATTATTTTTCTCATTCATTTTATTTCCTACAGACACATGCTGAAAATTGCACTTGTCTAAGTTTGCAGTAATAATTAATTTGAGCTTTTGTCAATGTGATGGCAACACATTAATAACAGCTAATTTTTCCAAATGCATGTATAACATACCCCTGCAGATTAAATTTTATTTTTATTTTGTACAATATAAACTTAAAAAATATGGTTAAGATATTTTCTTAAATCATTAAAAAAAAAAGGAGATTAAAAAAATTGGTGTCATTAAAAAGGTACTTTTTTAAACATCAGTATGATGTTTAAAAAAGTGTTCATTCTTGGCACTCTGGTTGACATAATCTAGAAGCTGTCCGATTAACTGTTATTTTCCTTGATGGAAAGCTTTTGCTCTCTACCAATGGATCTTCAGTATTTTGTGGAAAGTTCAAAACCACTTCTCTAAGGTGTAATTTTTATTCAAGTTTAAATTTGTGATTGTTTGAAAAACACACTTTCTATTTCGATTATCTGAGGGGAAAAAAATCTGCTACTAAAAAATGTCTACTTTATTTTAACATATTTGAATATGCATGAAGAAAAGGTAAAGTTCAGATTCACTTTTTGTCAAAGATTAGTCAAACCCCACTAGACATTTGTGGAGGCAAAAACAGCTGCCATTAAGAAATAGAGCAGAAGTGGTCAAACTTATAAACATTTAATTTATCCACATGTGTTTTTAAGAAGATACTATTTGATAACAATGATGTATGGAAATTCTGTCTAAATAAAAAATATTGACTTCATATTCCTGCACTGTGGGTTTTTTTTTTTTTTTTTTTATGGAAGGTAATTGCTACTTTTCAATTATTGGGCTTCTGAAACAATAATTTATTATATAATTGCTTTAGGTCATTTTTTTCTTTGTTTATTATGTTATATATTAAGTTTTCCTATCATTATTAAAATTAAAATTGGAGGTGCTTTAAAATTTTTTTTTATTTCTTATAAATCTTATATTAATATAGTAAATGATATACTACATGTTATTATTGGTTCAAATATTGTTCTATCATTTATAGTTATACATATAAATTCTAGATTCACAGAAGAATAATAGATGTTATTTGAGACATGAGAGAGGGTTGCACATTCCCATCTTTGTGCATAGCAGTAATAGAATCAAAGTCAGAAGTGACAGAGCTGTCAGAACTAATCTTATTTTTGATGCAAACATGATAATTGCCAACATTTGAATTAAGAAACTATTTCAGTAAGAGGGGCATATTGAATTCAACCCACCCTCTTTTCAGAAAGGTGCAAAGAATAAATATTTAGGCAAATATTTATTTCCTTGCTACTTTCATTGTACTCTTGAATTTATCTTTAAATGAAGTTGTGACATTTTTGTTTGATTTTTATTTTACTTACACTTTTTTTTATTCTTTATTTTTAATATTCTTTTCTCCTTACCTAATAGGCAAATGAAGATGATCTAAAAGAAATTTTTTCTAAATATGGAAAGATTATAGATGTGAAAATTCCTTTGAAAGAAGGTTTGGAAAATTTATACTATATTCTTTTTTATGTGAAGCAATCTTGTATTATAAATCAGTCTGCAGTGAAATTAAAGCATTATTAGGGGGCATATTTCCCAAATGCGTTAAGCTTGAAAATTTGATTTTTTTAAAGTTCTTCCAACTTTTAACTCATAAGATTTTGTACTTAAGAAGAAATTCAAATACCATAGAGCAGGGAATTTATAAGATAGAAGAATCAATTTATCATTTATAGTAATTTAAAAACCATTCAAAAGCCACAATTATACATTTCCAAATAAGGAAAATTTAAATGATCATTATAACAGCAGTAATTATAATTTTTTCATTTCAATGAGAGAAATTGTACGGAAGTTAAATTTTCATTATGCTTAATAGAAACTTGAACTGCTAAATACCTTTGCTCCTCTCTGAAAGCAATAATTTTTTTTTGTTAAATATTTGCTGTAAATTATTTGAATGTTATTAATTTTTTTAAACTTATTCATGTGAAGTTTTTGACAAAACTTTGCATTATAAATTAATAAACTATGTAAAAATCCTTTATATATAAATTGTCTTGTCAAAACTTTTATTCTTACCTGAATTAAATTAGTTGATATTTACAAATTTTTAAAATAACCATCATTTTATCTGTTGTGAGCATATGTGAGAAGCAAATTTTATTGGTTATCTGTTTTTCTTTAGATGGAAAGAAAAGAGGCTTTGCTTTTATTGAATTTGAAGAAACAAAATCCTTAATTCAAGCTATGAAAAATATGAATTATAAAGAAATTCATGGTATGTGGATGTTCTAAAATATTTTCCAGGGATACATAAATATTATCGTTCTGAAAACAATCCCCCTCCCCCCCAAAAAAAGCCCATATAAGTCTTAACAAGGAACATTTCTGGTTCCCTCTGAATTTACTTTCTTTATTTTAAGATGGCAAATTTTTAGAGCATATTTATAAAAGCTCAAGTTGTATTAATTTAACAATCATTTGAAATCAATTTTTTTACCAAATGTGCTTTATATTTGTCTGTTTAAATTTGTTAAAAATCTAGCTAAGTATTTCATTACATAAGTGAAGTTTACTTATGGAACATATTTGGTTTTACATCTCAAAATTGGTTTATTATTTTAAAATGCATGAAAAATTGTTCCATTTTTATTGTATTGAAATTAAAATGTGCAGCATGTCCTATGATATTTTCTAATTCGTCTCAGATTTTCTTTTACATTAAATTTACATAATTTTTTTTAAATAAATTTATGATTTTATAGGTCGCAAAGTAGCTATTGATTATGCTGTCGATAAAACTTCTTATAAATTAAAGCTGCAAGGTTTACATGAAGAAAAACCAGATTCTCCTGTCATCAAAAAAGAAATAAAAGATGAATCTGATAGTGATATTGAAATAAAATCTGAAAAAGAATCAGATGCAGATGATGATGATGAAAGAGTCATAGAAAATGAAAGTGACAAAGAAGAAGATGAAGATGAAAAGAGACTCAATGCATTTTTAAAAGAATTTGATTCAGGTGCTGAAGCTCTCACAAGCTCACATATTGATGATGATAGAAGTTCATTAAATGAATCTTCTAGTGAAGGTATTTTCTTTTAACTCTCTATAAAAACTTATTTGAAAATTATTGAAAGAAACCACTTATTATAAAATTCAATTTACATTGTTACCATTTTGTATTACTTAAAATTTTGTTAGGTATTGCATATGATTCTCAAATTTCAAAATATTGTATTTTAATTTATTTTCAATATTAATGTGACTAGTGACTTGACATTCTTAAAGTTAAATACTTTTAATTCTGAGTTATTATTGAAGTTTCCTTTACATTACAAAAGAATATAGCTGAGCCTACATAGAATTGTATATGACATGATGTATATTACTACAATCAAAATCACAATAGCAAAAAAATAAAGCTTTAGAAACAAAGTGAAAAGAACATTAATTTTTCCAGTGTACTTTTCTTTATGACAATGATATTATCTAGCGAATTATTGATTATAAAAATCAGTAGAAATGTTTGAAAATAAAGATGCACTGAAAAAAGAAAGAGAAAAACAAGGAAGTTAGAAGATTTACTAGAAATGATTTTACTAGAATTTAAATTGTATTAAATTAGCCTTTATTCCTAACTCCTGATTTTCTAATTTGACTCCTTGCCGTATCAGTATAGAAGTAAAATTTCTATTTCCAAATCAGCAAATAAAATTTTGGAACTCGCCAGGGAAACATTTAATTAAAAATCAATTTACAAAATTGTATTTTGATCATTATTGTTTTAAAATAAAGAGAAATTTTTAAATAATAAATTTTAAAAATTAAAAAAAAATAATGAAATCAGAATATCAGTTGCAGAAATTTTTAGTTTCAATTTTTAAAAATTTTCAGATTAACTTTTTAAAAAAAATCAGAAGTGCAGAACAAATTTCATTGAGCTACTCTTGTTTGTTCTGTTCAGTGATGCATTGTTTTTAGAGTCACTAGAAACAATGCTGGAAGATATGCATTAAAAAAAAATCTGAAATAACACAAAATATTAAGTATAAATGGAATAGTGAAAAAATGAACGCCTTAAAATGTCAATCTGAGCTTCAAAATTTCATTGTTAGTAAAATAAGGAGTATTATAAATCATTTTAAATGCATACTATCTATTTTAATAATGAGCAGAGTTAAATTTAAAATTATAAATTATTTTATTAAAAAATGCCATTATAGATATCTTATCTCCTTTCAGAAAGTTTGTTTGATAATTTGGTATATACAGTAATCATCAGTTTTTCAAAAATATTTCCTAATTTAAAAAAATGATCAGAGTATTTCTAAATATGTATAGAGACTTTCATGTTATAAACTTATTTTAAAAGAATAATCTTATTACATTTCATTTAGGAGAAATATTAACTTTTTTCACTCAGAATAAATTTTCTCTGCTTACATTAAGAGTATTTAAATACTTAATAAATAGAAGTTACACCTGAAGCACTGAACATACCTTAGTAGCTGATTGACATTTTATTTAACTGTAAAATGACTGATATGCATTTTTTCATATGTGCATTACAAATATTTAAGTTTATTTATTTTTATTGATTTTAAATTTATTTTTAACAACTTAAAACAACTCAACTTTATGTAAGCAAAGACTTCAATGTTTTTTTTTCCATGTGCTTGATTCAATATTTTAAATATTTCAGAGTTTTATCTACTTATTGATTTAATTTTTTACAATTTTATTTATCAACAACTCAACTTTGTTTTTAAATGATGTAAACAGAGACTTCAATGTTTTGCTCTATAGCCTGATAAAATATTTCAAATATTTCAGAGATCATATGTAAGGTTTTTAAATACATCACACACACACACACACTAAAGGAAGAAAAAAAAGTATTTAACTGCTGCTGAAAAGCATAAAAGATACAGAAAAAGGAAAATGGGAAAAACATAATGCGAAAAATAAAAAAAAAACTCTGAACAAGTAAAAGACAAAATTTGCAAAAATCTGAAAGAAAAAAAATTAAAGGGAAAGAACAAGATTTATTAAATGAATAAAAGAAGTAGAAAATCAACTATTCACTCATCTACAGGTTATATTTCTACAATGTAGTGAAAGAGAACAATATAAAAATACAAGTTATTGTTAAAGTGGAAGATATAAGTGCTTCAGAAAAATGAATCATTTCTAAACAATAGAGGAAAATATTATTAATCTGTTGTAATTATTGTCATTCTTTATTGTAATAATATTTTAGAACTAAAGTGCTGTAGGCTGAAAGCTCATTGTTTATTCTATGAGATCTAATGTAACTTTATTTAAAATTTATTTTAATTTCAGAAGAATCTCTTATTAAATCAGTATCG
>JAPMOR010057291.1:700045-739757 GCA_026543865.1 Argiope aurantia
ATTAATAAACTTAATACTTTTGATTTCGAAAATTTATACACTAATCTACCTCATGAAAAATTAATAAAAGTCTGCACTTTGATCTATGACGAATATTTAAATGAAAATATCATTCCTAAAAATAACTGGCTTGAGTTATGTAATTTCAATATTACTAAAAATTACGTTTTTAATGGTATTAATTTTTATAAACAAGTTAAAGGCATTCCAATGGGAACAACTTTCTCAAGTGCTTTGGCTAATATTTTTCTACATTACTATGAGAAAAAAGTAATTAAATATAATTTGATAAACGGGTGGAGATATATTGATGACCTACTTTTGATTAACTTAGACAATACTAATATTGTAACTAATTGCTATCCAAAAGATTTAATTCTAACAGAAACAAATAAAAATCAACTTGAGGCTACCTTTCTGGATTTAAAAATCGAAATTGATAATGAAAAAACAATAGTTGGTATATACGATAAAAGGGATGAATTCACCTTCAAAATAACAAAACTATGTAACTACCATTCCAATCTAAACTCTAAAATTTTCAAAAATCTAATTTTCTCACAAGTTAACAGGATCAAAAAGGTTTGCAATAATAAAAATTCCTATATTGAAGCATCAAACAACCTCATTAATAATTTAATTAAAAATGAATTTCCTAAAAATTACTGTAATGTCAATTTTTTAATTAAACAAGGTATGGTTTGGGATTAATCCTTTGGCTTAAATAAAAAATAGAACTTTCCTTGCATATTATATCACTCAATAGGTGGCACTGGGAGCTTACAATTTTTACCTAAATTACCGTTAGCTTTGTGTTTTTAATAAGCGGGAATCACAATCGATAGCTTAAAATTTCCTTGACTGTTGATGGTATGTTTTTGTTTTTTCTTATGTGTTTTTTATGGTTTTTTGGTGTTTATTGTTTTTGTTTTTTTTTGTTATTGTATTTTTACTTATTAGTGGTTTTTCTTCTAATTAGTTGTTTTGTATTTTCCTTTCTGTTGGAATGGTATATCTCTTGGGCCTAGTTTCAGGGGATTTTCGGGTCACGGAGGAGTCATTATTAGACGTAATTGTCTGAATTTCCTTAACAGAAAAAATCCCTTTTTTTGAATCCCTGCCTGGGGGTGACCCTTGAAAAAGTCTTTAGGCCGGATTCTGTTTTATATTTTTTTTTATTTGGTTTATTTGTTTTTCCTTTTAACTTGATTTTTATACTTTTATATATATATATATAATATATATATATAACACTATTTTACTTTATTTATAGTAAAATAATTATAATTATTTTCCTTTTAGTAAATTATTAATTAGCAATTAATTGGCCATTAGTTAATTGATGCCATTAGTTGGTAACTTAAAAACTTGATGCCTTTCAGGTATAGCTTGCAACTGAAAAAAAAATACTATTTAATTATATATACTAAGTATTTTTTTTTTTCAAAATCATTCTTTATTTCTGAATGATACATTTACTATTGAATCAATGATTCATTTGCAAAAACTTGAATATTAATTTCTTAATATTTTGAATATTATATGCTTTCTAATTGTTTCTTTTACTATTCTATTTCCTACTTTCAGCTGGAAATGATCAAAAAGGCAAAACTGAGGAATGTTAATTTTTTTGTTTCTGATAAAAGACTTTTAGTTCATAATATACCCCAAAATTATACAGATAATAAGCTACGTCAGCTATTTAAAAAAGCAGCCGGTCCAGGATCTATCATCACTGAGGTATACTTATAATTTTTAGTTTCCTTTTCTTTACCATTTGCATTTTAATATACATATTGTAGAAGATGGCCTATTTTGCATCCATACAAAATCTAATGAAAATAAATTGATTATTACAGTACAAAAATAATTATGAAAATGCCTTGAATTCTTGATGGTGCAAAAATGTATTGTAATAAATTATTTTTGAACAGTTATATATATTTCATTTTTAAAAGAAAAATCAGTTTTTAAAGGATCAACTTTATCTATATACTGTAATAATCATTTTTCTTTTAATTTAATGTAATATGTTTTTATTTATCAATTCCTATAATCTAAATTTTTTTATATTTGAAACAAGTCTTCATATTATTGCAATGAACAATCAATTTACTGTCTGTCTTATATCTCTAATAATAATAAAGGAAAATGTGTGTGTATATCATTATTCTATAGTGCAAGCTGCCAGATCTATAATTACTATATTTAATTCCATATACTTTGAAAGATAGAAACTTGCTCTTTAAAGCATTTACACCCTTAAAAATTTTATTTAATTAAAAATTAAGTGAGATTTTTTGTGTGTGTGTGTGACAAATGAACTAAAAAATAATTTTTATATCATTTTAAAATCTAAAAAATTATCTTTAAGATAATGCAAATTTTATTGCCATGAAATTTTTTCCTCCCTTTTTATTATTAGGTCAGTTCTTAAAATAATAATAGTAATTTTCAGTAGTTCATCTCACCATTGCATTAAAATTCAAAATTCATTGTTTCATAAAATACCTAATTTTGTGATTTTCTTCCATGATTGAAAGCTAAAAAGAAAGATTCTGTTTATTATCTGCAAAGTTAATATAAGGAAATATAAAGGTGAAGTTAAAATAATGTGGCCCAAATTGTAGAATTAGAGAAGAGATTACTCTAATATTTATATTTTTAATAGTACTACATTATGATGATTATGCATGTTCATTTAGCCAGAACAGGTATAAGATTATTGAAATTGAATTGTAAAAAAATGTTGTAATAATTTGTCAGAGGAAGCATAACAGTTATTGTTTGACAACGGATTCTAAAACCCTTCACATTTTTGCCCATGCCTTAGGATGGGTTTAATTCATCAAAATAGGGGTGAGAGGAAATATGAAAGGAAGGGGTGTTTACATTTTAAAATAAAGTAAACTTGAATTATTTGCAGATTGAATTAAAATAATACGGTCAGAAATGACACAATATTCACACACGTGTAAAAAAAATGAAACAAAAAATATCTAATAGGACAAAAATCAAGGTCAAAGAGGAATGAAGAATTCCAGAAATGAGCTCATCCTTTTGCTTCTCTCCCCTTAATGAGATAGAATCGTTGAAAAGTGGTCATCTCAGAATACTGATATGAACGGTAAGTTATGCGCAATAGATTTATTGAAATTAAATACTAATAAACATGGCAAAATGTTTGGTTACCAAAAGCCACTAGTATTAAATGAATTTAACAATGTTAATAACCCTTCTTAAATTCTTTACATAGAAAATATATTTTTTTCTCATGTATTTGTTTCATTCTATTATGTTGAATTTGACGAATATCTTTCTGTTGTTAACATGTTTATCATGCATACATTAATAACAGAAAAAACAAGCTTGGTTTCCTAGAGGAATGTGGATCTTCTTTATTACCTACTTGTCACTTCAGGTGATCAGCTGGTTTGTTAGGAATATTAGTTATATTTGATTTCAAATAAATCATTTCGATATTTCATGTCCAGGATTCCAGAATTGTCATATATTATGTTCCTTTTGTAAATTTTTCTAATGAAAATCGATTCCATAATACCATAGTGCTATTAAAAGCATAAATGTCTGGTTCATTTGTCTTCTAATTTTCACTGAATTGTAACTTCGGCTTATAAACTTTAAAAATATTAAACAGAATCTATCTTCTTAGATTTCAATAATGGAAGAACATCATGCAATTATATATTTGATAAAAAAAAATAAAAGCAGTTTGAATTTCAAATAACAGTGTAATTAATTGTAAGAAATTGGGCAAAAAAAAATTATATGACAAAATAATTTAGGAAAAATTTGCATGACTAATAAATTGCCATCATTAAAATGAGAATTTAAAAAAATTTTGGAATGATGTAAAATTTATTTTTGCGCAGTATTTTTTCAGAAGTTATTGCAGATTGCCAAACGTTGATATAATTTTTAATTAATTAAAATTCTAATTGAAATTTCAAAAGAAAAAATCACTCTAAAGTACACATTCTCCTGCTCCGAAATTTATATGCACTGTATGTGGTCTCTATAGGTAAAATAGTCTGCCCTGTAGAATGCTTAAACGCTCACACATTCGTCTTTATTAATAGTAGAGATTAATTTTACTGTTTAGGTTTATTATTGTGTCTTGTTCTTTGTACTCATATATTCACTTATTTAGCTTTAATAATAGTAGTTTATCTTTGGCATATAATGTTTATTTTTGTTCTTCTATGTTTATAATCACATTATTAACTCTACTGATAATAATGTGTTAGTTTATTCTTTTCCAAAGATGATAATAATTCCTTAATTGTTTTTTGTGTGTGTGTGTAATCCTGTATTTTTTTATTCCTATAATTTATTATTATTATCTGACTTTTAAAATCATTTATTACAGTAAATTATATTTTCAGTATGCTTTGTTAGTTTTTGTTTTATAATAGGTTATATCATCTATAACTTTTAGCAGTGTGTCATTTTAATATAATACTTTTTCCCTTTAGAAAACTTTTTAATATGTAAGCCATACTTTCTAATGCCTTCTTGTAAATTTCTTTCAGTAATACCCAGTAGGTTTTGGAAAATCTAGATATGATTGTTATTTCTTTAGGATTAAACATTAAAAACTGAATATGCTGATTCGATTTCTAGCTGGAATAAAGGTCTTCTTCATTACTGTTAATATTAATTTACTTTGGATTTATACATTTTTCTCATGTAGTATAAATGTTGTTCTGCTACACAAATATATTCATTGCATGAATTTTTCTATTGTATGATATGCATCTGCTTTCTTTCATATAATGATGAAAAGTTCAGATGAAGAGCAGTTTCTTATAATTTTAGTATATTTTTACCAAAATGAATATCTTAGCCATATTTCATACCTTGGCAAATATACTACAATTGCTTACTTTCTTGTTATTTTGCCGAAAAAACGTAGTGCTAGATTAAATATATATTTTTAATATTATTTTTTTTTTCATATTTTCTTTTAGGCTAGAGTTATGAAAGAATTTAAAAAAGTAGATGCACAGGGTGTACCACTAACAAAGGGATTTGGTTTTGTCAGCTTTCAGAAGCATGAAGATGCTATGAAAGCATTAAGTGAATTGAATAACAATTCCAATATTTTCACTCCTCAAAGGGTAAGAATATTTTATTATCTTTACAGTAGTGCAGTCTCTTATTGTTTGTATAAAAAAAAACTGTTAAACGTTTTTTAGAAATTGTAATTAAAAATATATAAATGCCTTCAATTGGATATTGATATATTTATATGTACATTGAAAAGTTTTGATCAAAAGGACAATATGATATTACTCTATAATACAAATGTAATATACTTAATAATACTGTAAAAAAGCACATCCAAACAGGACTTCAATGAGATAAATTTTCAGAGTTAACATGTGTGTTTGCAGTATTAAACTTCCACCAGTACAACAGTTAGGAAAAGCAAGTAGCATCTCCCCCCCCCCCTCCCCGAGGTTTTCAATTTCAGTAGAAAAGTACAAGAGTTTAGTTAAGAAAATGGAACATTTCTTGAAAGATTGGTTGAATTCTTTCAAAACATGGTATATGACAATTTGTGATATTTACTACATATTTATATATATAATTAGTTTTTAACAAATTACCTTATAGAGCTTCTTATAGTATGTTTTGAAAGGAATATCTACTTCCTCTCCTCCTGTATTTTGTGTATGAAATAAATTTAGTTTTTCTCATAATCACTTAATATATGTGTAGACCAAAAGTAGGATCACATAGAAAACATATTGGGATTATGAAATCACAGCCTCTCTTCTTTCAGTTTCTTCAAAATATATAATAATAATTTTTTAACAATTTGTGTTGGTTTTAAAGATATTAATACATTGAATGCCAGGCAACTTGTGTATGGTTCATACCTATCTTCTAATTAGATTGATGGCCCAGATATTTGTCATATTGTGACTTAACCTTTTTTTTTATTATTATTGTCATCATCTGGCACTTTAAGAAAAAAACTTAGGTATTGAATATCTCCACATTCTTCATCAGAAAGTAACTCAAATGTATGAAAAATTACATAAACAAGCAAAGTTAAAGTAGCAAGTTTAGACATATTTGATTTAATATATATATATATTATATATCATATATATAATATATCATCTGGACTAAAGCAAACCAAAGGACATTCATTTACTTTGAATGCAATTTTTAAGCATACTTTGCATATACAGTTAAAATGGAGGTAAATATCAAAAATATTTTTTTTTTAATGTGAGAGCAGCAATTTTAAAAAGATATATTTCTCTTTGAAAAACTACAATTATAATGGTAGTAATAATCTCAATGTAGTGTACATTTTGTCATTAATATAGAAACCTTTTTGTTCTTGTTGTTGCTGCTTTTTATTGTTTGATAGAATTAATTTGTATTTAAATTTACAGAAACTCAAACTTTTATCATTTCAAAAAAACTGTTCTGATTTTTCTGTTGGGAGCAATTTTCTTAACATAGAGATTTTAAATTCACCATTAATTGCAAGTCCAGAAGAGGGGGATATATTTTCTTACCCGTTAGAGTACATAAAAGATTTTTTTCCCCCAGGAATCATTTAAAAAAAATATGCCCTTGATCGAATTTCTTTTTCATTTGAGTTCACTAAAAAGTAAATTAGAGAGGGAAATGATAGTATTTTCTTGTCCATCATCTGAGGTAAATTTGTAAAATTAAATTACCTTTACTTTTTGATTCAGGCAGTTTGATTTAAGATAGGAAATAATAAAGGCATTTTTAAATAAGTTTTAAATGCTGTATCATACTTATGAAATGTAATCATTATATTTATACTCATATATCATGCTTTATATAATTTTTTTTCCAGAGGCCTATTGTTGAATTTTCTATAGAAAACAAAGTTGCATTACTATCAAAAGAAAGAAGGAAGGAAAAAATACAAATGAGAAATAAGGTAAATAAGAAACTTTAATATATTTCATTGGAATATTTTTAGTAATAAAATGTTTATATTGTTTTAGCTTTTATGGCTTCTATTCTTACAATTTTAATGACTTGCATCATTATAGAGACGAACTGAAGAGAAAAATGAAAGAAAATTAAAACAAAGTGAAGAAAAGACTCAACCAAAATCTGCTCAAAAAGTAATATATAATTTAATATGCTAGTTAAGTTAATAATAAGATTGCTCATAAGGTTGATCATTCTCTTAAACATATTTGCTATACCCTAAGGAATTTTATTATTATTTTCATTTTTCTCCAAAACCTTGCCTGCTTGAAATAGTTTCACAGGAATAAAAACATTCATTTCTTACCATTCCCATGGACAGAATAATCAGCAGCATCACTAAGCATTTTATTGCTTAGTGATGCTGCTATAAACTATAGCGAAGTATAGTGGATATATATATATCCACTATATTGAAGATCTTTTCATTTTCCAAATTGGCATATCCACTTCGTCAATTTACCAAAATGCTAATTTCTGAAACAGAATAACTTAATCTAATAGTTTTTTTAAATTAATTTATAGCTTACTCATTAAAATTAACACAAAAAGTTGTACTTTTTGCTTTCTGTCTGATTTTTCTATAATATACTGTAATTATGAAATTATAAATGCCTATATTGAGTTTAGATTTTTCATATAAATAAAACACTTAGAATTTTTTTAAATAATATAATGTTTCATATTTATATACTTCATGTTTCTATATTTATATACTTCATAACTGTAATATAATTACTTCCTGATGGTTAGCTGTGAGTTGAATGTAGAGGATTTGAAATATGTTTAAGAGATGCTTACACATAATTTTTTTTAATATTTAACAGGTTTTATTATTTATTAAATCTGTTTTCCTTTCCAGTCTGATAAAACAATCTTTTAATTGATTTGCTTGATTGTGAAGTTTTAAATGAATATAAAATTAATTTTAATTCCAAAATTCAGAAATTTTAGTTATATTTATATATTTTAGTATGCATGTCATATTTATCGTATATTTTACTAAACTATATTGATATTTGCTCTATGGATATATTGATACTGAATTGTATTTAAATGTAATTCATTCATTAAATTGCTTTCACTTTAAAACTAATTACATTTGGAATTAAACATTAAGTTTTAGAATGTCAATAAGAGTGATTTTTTTTAATTAAATGACAATAAATTAATTTTTTATATGTTTTTAACTCTAAATATTGCTTAAATAGCATATTAATAGAATAGATTTCCAGGTACTTGTTGATATTCAGGCTGCCTTAATAAATCACCCCCAAAAATTTAAAAAAAAATCACCTACTGCTGTTGCTCACAATAAAACGCCAACAAATGAAACCATAATACAACCATCTTGGAGAAATCATGGATTCTTATGTAAAATAGAACTTGGTATAATTTGAAAATTGGCAGGTTAATTGAGGGTCATAAATATCAACAAGTTCCGAATTTCGCTGCATATGCTGATATTTGCTTATCTGCATTAGTTCTTCAAAATATTTTTTAGGGAAAAGGCCGAAAAAATAAGAAAAAGCAGTTACCAGGAAATAAGAAAAAAAGAAGACAATATGTTGAAAATGCCTCGTAACAAAAATGTATATCCTCTTCTGTGATAGCATCATCTTTGTCATATTAATTGTAATTTTACCTATTTTCTCAAGATTAAAGTTTTTTTATTCATACACATTAAAGTTATAATTTCTTTTCGTTATTGTTTTTCTTATGCTTAGTTATTAGAGTACTGCAATTGTGAAAGGAATTAATCTCAGAATTTCAAATAAATAATGTAATTCCATCAAACTCGAAAAGCACATTTTTTTTAAATTATTAATTTAGCAATACACATGCAAGAAAATTACAAATGTACCATATAGAGTATGAAAAAATTGAAGGAAAAGACACCTGACATAAATATTTTATAATAATATTTTTTAATTAATAATTGAGTAATTTAACTTTATTGAAACTTTACTTTAGATGACCAGTTCGCTTATTGGAGTTAATGGTCGCTAAAATTTTCAATTAAATATTTTATGTAACTTGGTCTCAAGACTCCTTCAGCAAAATATTTTTAAGCTCCGAATTTTTAGCATCATATAGCTCATACTATTTTTTAAACTTTACGCTGTTCTTTTAGTTGTACTATGCATTTCCTTAATTTTATGTCAACTCCAGTGAAATTTGAATGTAAAATTGAAATATAAATTATTAAACTTCAATTAATGCAATAACTTTTTTGCTGAAATGAAACAATTTTTTAAAATATAAGTATGGAAAATCGAATAATTCAGCATTAAAGTTGTATGTGTGCCTTAAATTTATATATATATATATCAAAGAATGATTCAATAACAATTTCTCCGAATGAACATCAGATTCAGTTTACTGAAGGAGAGAAAAGCAAATTTCAAATGATAAAAACAGTAGTTTATACATTCAATTATACTACAAAACAGAGCAGCAATTGTTAAAAATGAATGCTTTTTATGTCAACTCCTGTGAAATTTGGAAGGAAAAAAAGATCTTTATTTCTTACTTGTGAAGTTAGATATTAATTGTAAGTGCAAGAAAATTTTAAAAAGTATAGTAAAATCACACTTTGAATGAAAACCTACTAATTTTGGAAAAAAAATCTCATGTGAAATATTTGTAGCATCAATGAAAGTGAATGAATTTTTTTATAACAGTGAAATATATTAATATTAAATAATTTTAAAATTAATTAAAAAATATATTTAAAAATTTATACTACGACTAAATTTGTATCATTGAAAAGATGGCCTTTTGAATTTTAAGGTAGTGCAAAAAACATTTCTATGTGTTGTAATAATGTCTGAAGTTATGGTGAAATTTCCTTTTACTTTTAATTATTTTTTTTTAATTTTACCTAAGCACACATTTTTTATCTTTAAAATGTATTTGTTCCAAATGTGGTAGCTTTAACATCCTATAATGTAGAGCGCCAACAAATATACCTTTCTGATGAATGCATGAAAAGTATTATCTGACGAAAAATTGGCTTTTAAAATATTGACTGAAACGAAAAATGTGTCATGACATTGAATCTCCATAAAAATTTTAGCAAATATTACTTTGGGTGCAGATTTTCAAATTCGTCTAAAAATATAAATCTCTTATTTTATCAAAATTATAATAAAGCTGCATGATTTATGGGTCTGCTTCTAAATCAGCATTACATTGGATCTTGTCCATAATCAAATATACAAGATTTCATTGGAGCGAAGTACATCTCATTTCCATAATTTATATGTCATTTGCAAAGTACTATATTTACAATTTAGGTGATAGAAACTTTCTCTGAAGTTTTAATTGAAAATCAAAAACAACTTCCCTAAATATAACAAAAATCTCAAGTTTTTTTTTTTTTTTTTTTTTTGCTATGTTTTATACATGCTCCCTCATTTGAACATAGAATGTGATCCTTATAACATTATTTAGATTTGGAAATTTTAACTAGGAAAACGAAGTTTCCCCCATGGGGAAAAAGGGATATTAAAATTATTAGTGATCTTAGTAATCATTCTTAACCACCAACATCCAATTCAGTTTATTTTCTTACCACAGACAGTAATATAATCTGTGAATGGATCTAAAACAGGTATCTATGACTGGATTTAAAACATGGAGCTATATTTGTTTTGAAGCAGTTTTTAATCATTTACTGATATTTAAATAGTAATATTATGCTTTTCTGATAACTTTACATACTCTAAAATCATAAAGTAAAAAAAGAATGGATTATATACCCAAACTCGAAAAGCTCTGTCGAAGCTCTCCTGTACACACCGGGACAGTCATACGTTATTTTTGCAATATCTGAATTTTATTTTTCATTTAAAATATAAAAGTTATTAAATAAATTTTTGTTGGATCTCATAAATATAAGCATAGAAGGAAATAAAAAAAACCCCCCCAAAGTAGCCTGTTGTTGGTTTCTTTAAACGTATATAAAATTTAATGTCCACAAAGAAATAATGCATTGCTTAGGATTATCAAGTTCATAATAAATTATATATTACACAACCATCAACTACTGGTTTCCAACAAATTTTAAATGCAACATAAAAAGTCACAAAATTAAGAATTGGTTATATATTTTAAGCATAATTTTTTATTAATTGCCGAACCGCCACCAAAGTATAATTCATGTGTTGCGGCTTTATCAGTAAGGCATAGTTTGACTGAATGTAACAATTTTTAAAATTTCTGAGAAAAATATTTCAACACCTCATGCTAGACTTATTCGGAGATGCACCGAATATGAAATTCCTCACTTTCCCTTGTGCCGTCACAGAGTACGGGTTTCCAATCTTGAAGTTTGCCAGGGATCTTTAACTCTTCGCTTTTTCCTACCTTCCTTTTACCGCAAGTAAAGGAGTTCTCTATCTCCTCTCTGTTTGCTTTTTGCTTCTGATGGGCAGCTAAAAAAGCCCATGTGTAGCGACTCATTAGGCGGGTGGTTTCCGGTGTATCAATCGAATAGTATCTGGCTACTCGAGTGGTTAGGCTGCTGGGAATGGATGTAAACTTGAAAGAAGTAGGAGATTGGGATTTATAGCAACAATGGCTGTTATCCCCTGTTTCCAGATGAAGTTTCAATCAGTTAACAGTAACAAAGCAGTTCCGATGATGAGATTTAGTTCATATTCGAGATTCTGAAGTTCCAGTGAAAAGAAGAGATACAAAAAGGCAGACAGTTCCCGCAACATGGAATGGTAATAAAGGAGTCTAAAAAAAGTCTCAACAGAATGTGGTCAATAAAGTTAGTAGATATTGAAATGCTTCATCGCTTGAAGAGAAACTTGCAGATTGGTCTTGTTTGCAGTTATTTTACCCAGAACGTTTTTGAAGGATATATCTTGTCTATAATATGTATACTTTTTGCACGAGAGAATTATGTGTTCAATATCATTAATGCTATTACATTCGTGACAAAGGGGGCCATTTTGAAGGTTAAAATAATTCAACAGTCCTGGTGTTATAATTGTTTTGCTGATTAATCTGGCCAAGACAACATCTTTCCTTTGATTTTTGGACCAGAAATACAGTGCATCTATACTAGGAATAAGAATTCTTTTTTATTTTGAATGACAAAGGCTACCGAATTATTTTCTCATAACTCTCAATTTAACTTAATAGTTACAATCATATCGAACTCCTTGTTTCAAATAAATAAAAAAAATGAAAAGTAAATTATTGTGTGAACTAATAGCTGCAGATAAAACTAAACCTTCCTCAAATTGTCAATTGTTTCAAGAGAGATTTCAAAAAGAATTTACTTTAACTGATTACTTTACTGATTTATTTTAACTGATTTACTTTAAAAGAATTTACTTAACCTAAGGAAATGAAATATTTACTGTTTCTACAATTATTGATTTTGACCTGATGCTTCTCTTCCTTGAGGCTTGAAATAATATCTTCAGGAGAGATCCATTCAATCCAAGGTGTATTTTCTGTAACTTCTTTGACTAAGCGATCTGCAAGCTCGTTCCAGATTATATTCGAATGACCAGGCACCCACAAGAAGGATATTTTTTTATTTAGTTTTGTTGAAGTTTCAACTTTGGATGCAATACATTGGATAATTTTTGGCGACTGGAGAGAAATATTCTTCAATGATGTGAGCGCAGAGTAGCTATCCGTAAGAATCAAACAATCCTTTCCAGGAACAACAAGAACATCTAGTGCTGGAGCAATGGCTAAACTTTCTGCAGTAAAAATGGAATTTACAGGATGGACTCGAAACATGAATTTTTGGGTAGAAGAAAAACCAGCAATTGAGGTGTGCTGGAAAGTTTTGGATGCATCAGTTGCAATAATAAAATGATCAGGAAAGAAATTCCGAAAGCATTCATTAAAATAGTTATTAATTTCAATCAAAGGTAGATTTTTATTTTTAAATTTAAAATCCATTAGAAAAATTTCAAAGTGATTAGAGTTATTCGTTGGGTTTTCAGGAAGATGATAATTTGCTTGGTAGAGGCGTGTAGCTTTTTGAGAATAAACGAAATGGATTTAATTGAATTTCTTGATTATTATGGGAGTGTTCTGTTAGAAGTGGGGAATGTACACCATTTACAATTTGCTTAATAAAAAACTGGGAAGCTAGTCGCTTGATTTTTTCTGAAAGAATTTCCTGAGAAGCAATTTTCGGATGGACAACATTCGGGGTTCATTTTGGGAGGCCTAAAGCAATTCTCAGAGCTATAGTTTGGATAGTGTTGCATGCTTTAAACTGAGTCTCGGAAAAGCTGTTGATTACGGTGCAACCATAGAAAAATACGCTGAAAATGCTATTATTTGTGATATTGATAATATCTTTAGTTCTGGGGCCATGATTTTTTGATGCGAATATTTTGAGACCATTTATTTTTTTAAGTGCATGATTTCTAAGATTTTTAAAGATAACTGTGTTTTGATCTTTTTAGAAAAATGAATGCCAAGAAATTTAATCGTTTCATTCCATTTTAAAGGGTGTCCCACATAAGAAATACTTGGATATGCAATTTTTTTTTTTTTTTTTTTTTTTTTTGGACAATTCAGCTATTGCATTTTTCTCTGGAGTAATTTCTAGTTTCCAATAATTGCACCACTTGTATATGTTTCCCATTGTATTTTGTATTTTTTTGATAATGATTTCCCAGGAATGATGGCTACAGAAGACAATTATCCGCAAAGAGAGTACATTCGACTCTTTCCTCTATGGTTTCCAAAAAGTCGTGCATAAAGATAACGAACAAAATTGGTGAAGGAACACTTCCTTGAGGTAACCCTTTGTTCAGTGTCCTGTTACTAGAAAGGGAGTGCCTCCAGCGAATCTGGAAAGTTCTGGCTTGCAGGAAGTTGAATAACCACTTTGCGCCGGCGTCCTGGCATAGGGGTAGCACAACTTCCCCTTGATCTGGGCGTCCCGGGTTCGAGTCCCTGTTTGGGCAGGGATGTTCTTCCGTTGTTCTATCTGTGAGATGTGTGAATGTGCCCTCCTGTAAAAAGGGGTTGTGCAAGCGAATGAGAGAAGCGTGAGTATCAAAGTCGTACTCTTGGCCCTAGTTGGCGCTACTATAAAAACAAGAGACGCTCTCCCTCCGGCTTAAAACGCTGTCTTCGTAACAGCGGACTTGTCCATGGCGAGTGCCATAAGAAACTACAACATAACCACTTTGCCATGTTGCCTGTTATACCAAGCTGTAAGCATTTAAAAATAAGGCTGTCAATATGAACATAATCATATGCACTTTTGATATCGAAATTCACAGCAAAGAAATTTTTTTTATGTTCGTAAGCTTCTGTGATTTTTGCTTGGATATTGTAAATTGCAGTCTGGTTATCTCTGAAGGTATGAAACCATGTAGGCTATTGTGTAGTTTTTTGTTACAAATTAGTAAGTAATGCGTTGAGTAAGGATACGTTCAAAGACTTTGCAAAAAACTGTTGTTAGGGCAATGGGCCGATAGGAAGAAACCTTGGTTTTGTCTTTGTTAGGTTTCGGAATAATTAGAGCGTGTTTCCATTGTGTGGGGATGTCAGCTGAATAAAATTGATGTTGATAAAATTTCAAAATAATTTGAAGTTGATCGTTGTTCAGATTTTTGAACCAGATGGCTAGAATGTTGTCAGCTCCAGGAGTAGAGTTTTTAGTTTTATGGATTGCTTTCTTAAGTTCCCAAATTTCGAATCTACTGTTGAGGAAGGAATTTATTCCAGAGAAATCCAAGGGAATAGGTTCCATATTTGTATTTTGATTAAAAAAAGTCTTTGTAAATAGTTCACTTTGATGAGAGAGATTGCAAATATAGCGATTGTTTTGTATGATAATGTTGTGTTTAGAGTTCGGATTTGTGTGATTCGAAAGTTTATTTAGAATTTTAAAGAACATTTTTGGATTACGAAATATTGTGCAAATTTTATCCCAATATTCTCTTTTCGCCTTTTTAACATGAAAACGAAACCGACTTGCAAATTTTTTTGTGTTTCCTCCAATCTGTTTCAGAAAGGTTTCTGATAGTTTTTTTTTTTTTTTTTTTTTCCGAAAATACTTGTTGAGTTTTTCATAATTATGGCAAGAAAAATTCCCCCAAGGAGGATAAGACTTATGCGACAATAGTTTAAATGAAGTATTTTGGGTTATTATCGTAGTTGCGTTCACCGTAATTCCTTCAATGGAACATTGCGTGGCATTATTAAAAAATTCCTGTGTTTGTTGTGTTATCCCCGTCCAATTAATTGTTTTTAAATTGAGATTGACATTTTCTATAACCGACCAGTAAACAAATATCGGATTCTGTTCGCTACCGAAAGGTTTCACAAAAGGTTTTATTATGAATATCAGATGAACGGAGAGTAATATCTAAGATAGATTGAGTTCTTAAGGAACTTTGCGTCGAAATAGTTGTATTGAGAATTATGAAATGTGAATAAATTAGCCAATCAACAAAATCGTTACTCATAGCCGATGAACGGAATGCTCTCCAAAGAGTATGGTGCAAATTAAAATCGCCGAAGATGAAAGTAGATAAAGTTAGAGAATCAAAGAAGTGTTTTGCTTGATCAATATCAAAACCTTGTGGAGCTATAAATTAATAATGTTGAATTTGGTATTCTGGAATTGTACTTCGATTGTCAAACGTTCAAAGTTAAAATCTTCTCTAATATTGTTGGGAATTATTCTTCCGGACATGTTAACAGGAATGTCAATTAGAAGACCACCACGGTCAATTTTGTCTGTGTGTACGGAAAAAGTTTTTGTTCTGAAAGGAAAAAAATTCGGTTTCGCAAAGAAAAGTCTCTTGAAAGACCCAAAAGGAAGAATTGAAAGCCAGAGCTTTTTCCCTTTAATTCTCCTGCAATTCCATTGCAGAAAGTTCGTTAAAAAAAGACAGTTAAAAGGATTATTAGAAACAGCTCCCAGCTTGGGGCTTTAAAAAAGGATAAAAAACAAAAGGGATTCGACAAAAAAAAGTTGGAAGACACACAAGAAAAAGAAAGGAAAGGAGCGAGACCAAGAAAAGTCAACATTGCATTGGAATAGCAGATGTTTTACGAATTTTTTCTAATGCTTTTTTCTTTTTTGATGGAGGAAGATTTTCACCGCCAAGGTTACTCATGGCTGTTAAGTTATGTGACAGCCATTCCACCAATTTTTCAAACATTCCAAGGATCATGTTAATTTGCTCTTCCATTTTAATTCTCATTGTTTGGATGACAGATTCCATCCTTTCATTCATTTTAATGATCATAGTCTCCATTTTTTCGCTTATTTGTTCTTCGATATTTTTTATAGGAGTATTTATTTTGACAGCTGTAGCATAGCTAGATTTCTTTGATTGATTGTAGATTCGTCTCGCCTGAGCAGTTGTGATATTGTTTCTACATTTGAGCTCTAAAATGTCTTTCCCCTTGATATAAAAAGGACATCCTCTCAATACCCTTGACGGGTGCATGAAACTAAAGCAATTTGTGCACTACTGTGGCTTGTCAATAAATTATCTTATTTTTTGATTTGTGAACCAAATCTTTACTTCTACCGGCAAATGTGTTCCAAGTTTCGTTATGAGAATGGGTAATGTCTCCCGGGAGTTTTTCTGTTTAATAAATCGCCTCGTCTCAACAATTTCAAATTCATTATTTTTTGTTAACTCTTCAGCAATTTCTAGCAATGGGACATTTGTTGGGATATCATAGAGTAGAAATTGGGTGGTTATATTTTCCCATATAATATCCGCTGCACCTGGAATGTTTACTATGTTATCTAAAGTAATTGGGATGCACAAACAGGATCCTGAGTTGTAAGCAGGATTTTTCCCTTGAGAGTAAATTTCATATTTTGTATGTTTGCATGACGCTTTATTTTCTCTTTTATGAAAGATTTTAGGGTAAATGGGTTTATTTGGGGAATTCGTAATTTAGAGTCCGCATTTGATGTAACAATATTAATTTCTTCGAATTCATTTTGCCCAAGGCGTAAAACCAGTTCATTTGTGGATTATCCACTCTTGAAGAATTTTTCAGACATTGTAGATTGCATGATGTTTACAGAATGGCAAATAACATTTTCTTCTACTACAGTAACCTTTGTATGGCTCAGCTTTTCTAAGTTTTGAAATAGTAGAATAAAAAAGAAAAATGGACAGATCTCACCTGACTTCAAAACATTATATCACACACCAGTTGAAAACAGAACTTGTAATAAAATAAAGAAACAAGGAGCAAATTCTTTTTGCTACAAAAATAGCACAAAATTATTCAAAATTCAAATCTTGTTTTCTTTCAACGTCAACAACGCCAAAATGAATAAAACCAAATAATCAGGAATGGATGTAATGTTTTAATGGCACAAAACCTAAATTTCGCCATACCGCGTCAAACATATGGTTGAATATAAGTCCATTAGTTAACACTGTAAAACATTTCGATTGAATATTAAAACAATAAAACCTTTTGATAATCCATAAATTATTCAAAACAGATAAATGCACTTTCCAAAAATGTGATTCAAAAATAAAAACAACTGTATCCGGAAAAAATAATGATGTGTAAAAAAAATATGTCGGAACCAGAATGTATCGAAATAGGATAAAAAATTGAAACCAGTTTAAAAACAATATGAACCCAAATGCTAGGAAAAATCAAAGAAATGTTTTTACTTGGTGTAGTTTTGAATAATTGTCATGGGCAGTAATACATAAGGTCGTTGGACAAAAAGTTTTAAAATTTACCTGTCGAAACAATCACGTTACAAATTTTTGCAGAGGAGGTTTGTTAACGAAGGAATGCTACAAACCGGCCGTAAAAAAATATTTTTCTTTCAAGTGCTTTCATTAGGATCATAATCAATAGTGTATTCAAATGCAGCACTTTTGTCAAATCAAAAAGTTTTATCTGTTTAATTTAGGTCTGAGATATGAAAGCGTAGCAAGAGTCTGCAAAGAATTTATGATCTGACTAATTTTCGAGCTTCGGAATAACGCATCTGCATTTTTATTTTGGTATTTATGATTTCTCTTTCTAACTGCAAGCTGTAAAATTCTGATGCACTTTTACAGTTCATATATTTCTCTGCTAAATTACACTGAGAACAATCAAGCCGATTTCTGCACGAGAACACAATTAGCTTCTGGCGGAAAGAAGTTTAAGCAAATGCCTGAAACATTGGTATTTAAAACAGTGAAGGAGTATAAGGTTGGACAAGAAAAGGTATATACGCCGCTTTGATGCATTCCGGCAAGTTAGCAAAAGTACGAAGGTGTGTAGAAAAGTTCCCGGCCTAACAAGGAAAAAAAATTCTGTTTAATGACTGCTTTATTTTTCAACATAGTCATCTTCCAAAGACATACACTTGTTCATGTAGTGAGGCAATACTTGGATTCCTTCTCTGTAAGAGCTTTCTTCTAAGACCTCAAAGTAGGCATGACTGAGATGACTTCGATATCAGAACAGACTTTCCTTCCAGCTAGAAATTTTTTTTCAGGTTAGGGAAGAGGTTTTAGTCCAAGCGGACTGTATCAGAAGAATAAGGTGTATGAGGAAGAATTTCAAACTTCAGTTCATGAAGTTTTGCCATTACAATGACAGCTTTGTGGATAGGAGCATTCTCCTGGTGAAACAGGACTTCCTTCTTGGACAAACTTAGTCTTTTTTCTTTGATTTCGGAATGCAATTTATCGAAAATATTAGCATAATATTCAGCATTGATGATCCTGCATATTTTTTCTAGATAATCCAATAATAAAATTCCCTTGACGTCTCAAAAAACTGTTGCCATAACCTTTCCAGAAGATGGCGCAATTTTTACTTTTTTTGGTACTGATTCGTCCTTCGCTGTTCTCTGTTTTGATTGCTGTTTGATCTTTGGAGTATTGTCACATTTTTTTATGACTTTCAGATTCTTTAACTGTGAAAATAAACTCCTTAGCTTTTTGAACGACTATCTAACATTTATTAATTGTTTCTAAGATGAAAAAAACTTATTTACAAAGCTGCATTAACCATAACATTTCGTGAATAACGCTGCGAGATCCGATCTAAACAATTTCATTTTTCGGTTCATTCTACATCTCAGTGTTCTTTTTCTTCGAGTTGAGGCGTCAGTTCCTGCTCTCTCAGTCAAGCTTCCGTTTCACGCAATACTCTCAACTTTTGAGTTTTAAAGCACACGATTAAAACTCAAAATTCTGTACAGTCAGTTCAAAGGTTCAATTGTTTGGGAATCTTGATCTCACAGCCTAGACGAGTTGTCTTCGAGTTCTGTTCTGGACTTGAATTTAGGCTAAACTCTTCCAGTTCCTCAGGATATATCACATGTTGAATATATTGTTGGGGTTTAGTCTCTTTTACGTGTTCAATTATAGAGGTTTGTTTTTCCCTCAAATCCTCTCCTAAGGGAACCTGCACTTCCAGGGCGTACAGATAGACGTTGCACGGGTCTTAACAATTCCCCATCTTTCGTTTTCACTCTAGTAAGCCGAACAGTGCCGTCTTTCCCAGGGAATACTTCAAGTATCCTCCCTAATGGCCAATTTAGCCGCTTTTGATTTCTCACTTCAACGATGACTATTTCTCTCACCTTGAAGTCACGGGTTTTTTGATTTTCTTCATTTGTTCTCTCAGTTGCCCCAAATATTCCAGTCTAAAATGATTTCTGATATGTTTTTGGAGTTTACACTTATACTGCTGCCGCTTGCGAAGACTCTTGCCAGATAGTTCCACGTTTTCGAGGTTAAAACCTCCTTTTCTTCTTGGTTCTCTGAGGAACATGAATGGTGTTAAAGGTTTCAAATCTTCCTCTTCCGAAATGTGCGTGATAGGTCGTGAATTCACGAATCTTCACAATCGCAAAGCACAGTGTTTAGCCTTTCGTATTTTAAAGACGCTCTTCCTAAAACGTATTAGGAGATCTTTCACCAGAGCAATGACAAGCTCCCACCATAATACCCAGTATGGAGTTGATGGTGGTATGAATTTCCAAGTTATGTCTTTCTTCTTGCCATCTTAATCGATCTGCCTCCAGTTAATGCAATGAAAAAGTCTATTAGCCTCAATAAAATTGGTCCTGTTATCCAAGTACACCACTGTCCACGTCATGCAACAAAATGACGCAATGCCAACAGAAAACTCTCCATCGATAATGATGCTAGAAGTTCAAGGTGTATTCCTCGGTACACAGCACATGTAAAAAGTGCAATCCAAGCTTTGGATCTATCTCTCAGAAATAGTGGGCCAGATAAATCTACTACGGACACTTCAAAAACACCAGCATCCTTTATTCGATCTTCTGGTAAAGGTGGCAAGTTCATTTCCACAAATCTGGAATTGAAGCGTCTGCAGCGGACGCAACTTTTCAGAATTTTCCGAATAAACTTTCACCCTTTCAAGATCCAATATTTTTCTCGCAAACGAGTCAACAAAATCTGGTTTCCACAGTGCATCAAATTTTTTTTATTGATACATAATCAGGGCTACTACAGCTGGATCGTCACCTTGCAAGATCACTGGGTACTTAAACTCTTCTGTATCTGACGATAAATTACTCGAGTTTTGACTCAATTTTTATCACTCACAAAATTAAATCGTAAGTAATCTCGGATCTGAGGAACCATCGGACACTTCTTTTTGAATCAAAAGCATGAGTATATTTTCTGCATCTTTGGTTTCTAAACACAAAAAAGTAGGGGAGGTGCAAGTGCTCAACTTTCGACAATTATTTGCAGAAATGACGAATTCAGGCAACATTTTTCAACATTTTTCGTACATTTTTAAGATGAGAAAATCCACAATACTAAGCTTTTGTACTTTCTGTGTGATTGTAAGCTGATAAAACAATTTTTCTCTTCTCGGCGTTTATCAAATCATTCATCCGCTTCCTCTGCGCTTTGTGGCCAATTTTCTTTGTTGTCATGAAGCCACAAAGGCCCACTCCCATTACTTCAAATTCAAACATTCCTCTGCTGAACATCCTCTGGGGGGAAGGTCTGCAGGATTTAGTTTACCAGGAATATGCATCCACTGTTCAACATCTGTAAGAGTGCATATCTCGCGCACTTGATTCCACACAAATGTTCCCCATGGAGAATCTCTTTTTATCCAGCTGAGTACCGTGGATAAATCAGTCCAGTAAAAGATTTTCAGATTTTCTAACTTTAGGTCTTCAACAATTCTTGCATTCAGTCTAGAGCCAATACAGCATGCTAACAGTTCAAGACGTGGAGTCGTTATATTCTTCAAAGGTGAGACTCTGGCCCGTGACTGAACAAATCTCACAGACACTTCATGATATACTCCTGCACGAAGGAAAATACAAGTGGCATATAGGCTTTTGCACTTGCATCGCAGAATACATGAAGGCTAACTGTTTCTTCTTCACATTGAGCAAGTTTCATTCACCGAGGAATTTTAACTTCTGAAAGATACTGTATCTTCTTCAGCCAATTCTAAAATCCCGTAGATAGATCTTCCGTATGTATATCATCCCAATTTAGACCACGATTCCAGGATTCCTGAAGCATAAGTTCTGGAATGATAGTAACTGACGAAGAAATGCCCGACGGATCAAATATACCTTGTGCAAGAGAAAGCAACAGTCGTTTAGTCAGAATAAGCAGTTCCTCCCTTGGGCAATCAAAATTTCAAGATAGAGTGTCCTCCTGCAAGTTCCAATTCAGTCCCAATAAGGGTAGAATTTGGTTTTGGGATCCATCGTGATGTTTAAGTGAAGCATTTTATTGCCATTTTCATAGATTGAATTTACCGCTTGACATCAACTTCTGGCCTCCTAGGATAAACTTATTCCATTTCTTTCTTTCACTTCGAGTTGAGGTGTCAGTTCCTGCTCTCTCAGTCAGGTTTCCGCTTCACGCAACGAGTATAGTGATGAATCCTTGTCTCATCCACAGTAAGCAAACGCCTCAAAAAATCAGTTGAGTTTGAACTGTACAGCTCCGATATCGTCATGCGCTGCAGTTTTAGATCCAAGGTCAGCGAACATGGCACCCATCTTGCCGACAACTTTCTTGTACACAAAATATCGATTAAAATATGATATGTTCGTTTTTCGGATATACCAATAGACTCAGCAGCCTCTGTCAATTTCAAGCGGCGATCATTCATAATATTTTTGTGAACTTTTCTAACGATTTCATCTGCAGTGGCTGATTTTGGTCTTCCAGAACGCTCCGCATTTAGAGTGCTTATACGACCCAGTTTAAAGTCTGCAATTCATGTTTTAACAGTTGTAAATGAAGGAGCAGTTTCCCCCAATGCAGTATTTAGCTAAGTTTTAAAATCCGTTGAAAAAAAAGTCTTTTATAAAAAAATATTTTATCACAGCTCGCACCAGTTTTCTCTATAATCGGCTAAAAACAAAAGAAGAAAATTTTAAAACAGCACAGTATTAAAACAACCAAACACAAATCTTTTAAAATATGTAAAAAGTATTAAACAAAGATGCCACTTTGAAGTGTGGAAGTCACTTTGAAGTTTTTTTAGTCAAAGTTATTCCGGGATCGCACCTCTAGGTCAGGCTGGAAACTTTTCATCCCACCCTCGTAAAAGTTAAAACAAGATGCTTAATGTTAGAAAATATTCGTATATTTATATAGATACACACCATTTATGTCTCGGTCCTTGAATTGCCATTCTTAGAGATATGGTACTTCTAATGAAACGTTTAATAATTTTCTGCAGGGGATAACCCTTTTGGAAGAATTAAAAAACGCATGAGCAGATACAGGAACTGGAATGCTTGAAAACACTTTAACTTTCGGTATTTGTTGTGATAGTTTTCGAGACTGGACCTCGAAAAGCAAGTCACCAGAACGATGAGGGTTTTTTTTGGGGGGGGGGGCGCTTTTAACATCAGCGATATCAGCGACAATGACTTTCTCAATTTAATTTTCAAAACTCGGGAGAGTTAAAAGCAATTTGTTGTCCGCTGAAAGAACAAGGTTTTGATCTGTCCATACGATATTATTTCAAATTCAGGCCTGATTGCCCTACCCAGCATGGAGCAACAAAAGAAAGCAGTCAGCAGATCTAAACACTTCCATTCTCTGTGCTTAACCTACCGCTAGTCAGAACCTATACAGGTGGGAGTCATCAACGAGGAAAATTCCCACCCTTAAAGCCAAGCCCAAAAATGACTCCTTGTTTGATGTCTATTAGAGTAATTACTCAGTTGGTTTATGACAGCTCGCCGATTGATACACGGGGACCACATTACACTATTCGTCTAATGGATCGCCATGTATGGCCAGCATGTTGGATTTTGGCTGTCCATGAGAAGCAAAAAGTAAATACAGAGCAACAACAAACTTTCTCGCCTGCCATTGAGGTATAGAAAGGGAGAGTAAAAAGCAAAAAGATAGAGAAGCTTGAAGGAAATAAAGATTCTTGGGAACCTCAGAATTCGGACACCCATACCTACCTATAGAAGGAGAGCTTTGGAAGAGAGTCCGCTTGGGATCAAGTGAAAGGGTCGCTCTTTTTGCTTGGCGTTAAAGGTGCCACTCTCTTCGAGGATGATTCCTAGCGTATAAGCTTTAAAATAGAAAATGAAAAATACCAGAACAGATTATTGCATTTCATTCTTGATTTCCGTCGGGCCCGACTCCTATACTATATCATATGGGCTCCAACAAAAACTCTCCCATTGAAAGGCATAAATTCCTGAAGTCTTCTAACAATTCTGATTTTTTTTTGTGTGTGTGTGAATAAGCGAGTATCGAAAAAAAATGATATTTTTCATACTATTTCCCCGTTTCTTGTTCTGGTGTCAATTTGTGCAACCGTCGGTAAAGTAAAATCTGCAACAACAAAAAAATTCTGGTGTTTTGGTGGAAGTCGATTTCAAAAAGCAAGCTTAACAACACTTCTGAAACTGAAATTTCTGGTAACTATGCCTGTATCTGTGAGTCCTCATTGATCTCTGATCTTCTCTAACGGTGTAATAACTTGTGGAGAATTGTTTAATATTTCTCTTGAAAAGATATCTACCTAACTGGAAACACAAGCAGTGACTCATATACTCCAAATTATAATTCGAGAGGATAGGAAACTTTTCCCCAAGAAGCATTTAATGCTCGCGTTTCAAACTCCTTAATTGCAAATATGTATATGCAGGATTATATTAAGTTATCAGTCAGACAAAACATGCTGAATCCATTGAGGTGTTTCCAGTACCTAAGTTACTCATTTGTGCCTGATCTTCTAAAAAAGATATAATAGCCAGCAGTACACCGCACAAGAAAAATAAGTGAACTGCAGTGCGATCATCCCTTGTATGCTCAATTTTATTCGCCCCGGAAACTGAAGAAACCGGTCACAAATGTAAAGATAAAAAACGATTTAACATATCCAAAAGAAGGCGTAAGTTCAATCTTCGGTTAAGCAGAAAACATTTTGCTGAAATTATTCCTTTGTTAATTAAGTAAAACATGTTGCAAAAACAAAAACTTCTAAAAAACATTAGATTTTGATCATTAAAAAAAATTCCAGAAACTCTTAAACCCAAGCAACCAACAGACATTTCTTTAAACTTATAAAATCTTCAAGAAATTCGGGCCTGCGACTCATGGTATTCATTACAAGGACTTACTGTCTATCTTTGTGTCACAATTAATAGCCACGGTATTATATTATATCCTTCTAAATGTAAAGATAACCTGGAGATAAGTTGCAAATTTTAAGCAACTCCAATTAACACCTCTAATCGTTCGTTGTGAAAACTTGTTTCTTAGAGCGTATCTTTTTTTTTTTTTTTTTTTTTTTCCTTATTGGAATTGTCGCAGCATTCGGTTTATAATTCATGACATCAAGTTCTTTTAACAAATTTCGTGTAATGTGTTTTGGTGTTCAAAAAACTTTCTTGACCCCCACAACATCCATATAATTATGCTGTTATAACTGATGCAGATGCAGGCTCTCACAATTCCGGAGTTGTCTGTATCTTCACTTGAAATCTTTATCCGAGCTCACCTCTCGTTTTACATACTGTGACTGTAAAAGTTCATGTAAAACTTTGGTCACAGTCTGCTATATTTATCTTTCGCCCAATGATGCCATTTTTCATTAGATCTCGACAATTTAGTGGGACTACGACTTCTTTTTATCCTGCTAAGTGGTTTCAACGGTTATAATACTTTGTGGGGTTTCGGATAGTACAAATTCTCATGGGTTACAGATTATTTTTTTGGACTACAATTCATTTCTAATAACTGTCTTTGTCTGCTCAATAATGATGATGAGAAAAAAAAAATACCTCCATGAACCCACATATATCTTCTATAGTCTTGATCCGATCATTTATTCTTCTAAACTCCAGTAGTTTTCGGCCTTTGAAGTTAAAGAATATCTATATTATAATTATTATTTCCCTATTATTATCTTTCGTTCCTATTAATGTCTGATAGTGGCGGTGCGATTCTTTATCCTCCACATTTTCTATTTCAGTGGGCAGACTGGTCTGCATTCTAGCAGTTGGCAAATATCACTGAGAGTATGACCAGTATTGCATACATTTCGGAAGCAGTACAACATGTCGTTCATGATAAACGCTGAAGCCTTTCCCTATATCTAAGAAATCCGAAGCCTTTACGATGTGTAAGAAAATTTTGGAAACCGTTGTAAATGAGGCCTATCTATTAGAAAAAAAAGTATTAGAAAATATTTAGAAGGTACCAGGTAATAGAAAATCTTATCGCTTTTAAACGAGCCTAAGCCGTCTCATTCGCCGTTGTAGTCAGAGAAAAATGGAGGGAAAAGGATGCATCACACCGTTGCAGAGCAGTTTCCCTACAGGTCTGCTATTTACAACCCCATATTTCTGGAAACCCAAATACATAATACATTCGTTAGGAGAAATCACATAACGAATGGAAGATAAAAATGAAAGAATGGATGAAAGAATTGAAAATAGGTAAATCGCCTATCTCCATATTTTTCGATTTAAAAAAAGCTCATGATTATGCTTGGTGGTATAGCATACTTTCTACACTTTTAATTTCGGCTTAAAGAGAAACTGGTTTATATTTTTACAAAACTTTTTATCTCGTCAAACGTTTTGTGTTCGTGTGACCAATTTTTATTTTAATTTTTTAGCCAAGCTGATGGAGTTCCGTAGGGAAGTGACCTCAGTGTCACACTTTTTGTTGTTCATCTAAATCAAATTTTTACTAATTTGCCCACTGGCAAATGAATTAAAATTTACTTAAATGTGACTTAAATTTACTTTATAGTGACAATCTGCAGAACTCATATCAAGTAAATAACATAAATCTAAAAAATCAAAAATTACAAAACGCAGTAAACAAATTAGTAGCTTGGCGCGATAACAAAGGGGATATAATATCGCCCTAGAAGAGTCGTTGCATGCACTTTTACCGGTTTCACATTCACATGGATTCTAATATTCACATTAAAAATATTCCTATTCCAGTGGTGAATGAAATACAGTTTTTCGGAGTGATTTTTTATTAAAAGCTCCCTTTTTTTCCCTCTTATCTTACATATGTAAAAGAAATGTTAGAAATTATTAAATATTTCGAAAGTGCTCTCCGAAATATCTACAGCAAGAGTATTTTGCTCTCTACCAAAATACTTCTGCAGTTCTCGGATTTTAACATTGTTTATATAAAGCTGTTGTTTTTATTTTTCCGCCCTGGGATATTGTGCAATTTTCTTTTTGAAATCTAATCTAAGAATGCGTTAAATCTCCAGCTACTTCGGCTGTTTTCCAGCAGCCATTTTTTATATCAGTTCTATCATATTCTTTTCTGCCAGGTTTCACAAATAGTTCGAAATCTGATAAATAAGTTAACTGTGGCCATATTTACCACTTAACTTGTGAAGTTTTCTGTGTTCTTTTCACCCAAGCACTTTTCAAGCGGTTCTCCCTTTAACATACAGATTTTCTCAGCGTGTCTCTGGAAAACATGGACTCATCCAAGCTGAGGGGCAGTTACTCCCCGCACTCCGAAATAATAAATCTGTCGACGCTCTACCTTGAATAATTGCCTTTCTGTTTTCAACAACGAGATTCATTTACTATCAGCTCAAGAGTTTTATTCTAATGTATTTATATTTTTTAATGTGAAGCGTTTCACTCATCGTCTTTATGTGGTATTTTTTTTTACAAAAAAATTGAATTTATTCTATAATTTTGAAAATAGGGGGGGGTGTAAGTTTTACGTTAGGCTTCCAAACCATTAAAATAAAAATTGGCTTTACTAGCAATTTCAAAAACATCTCTCTATGTTTCAGCTAATTTCCAATGGGCTTTTACATGTTTTTTGCCAAAATAAAATAATTTATCATATATTACCATGCAAAAAATTTTTTCATAGTAATGTAGAACATACATTGTACATATATCAATGCAATTAGTACAGTTTTTTACATAGTATAGATGTCAGTGCAATTCAATGATAAACGAGATAATGTTTTAAATCTTCATTTAATACCTAAATAAAAACATTCGTTGAATTAAAAAAAATTTATTGCGCTTTTTGAAAGACGTTTTGAAAATAATACGTTCTTTCAATACTCAGCTAAGATTTTTTTTTTATTTGTCTTTAGCATTATTTCTTTAGTATAAACTGTTTTCTTCATTGAATTTTTAAATATTAAATATTATTTTGCATTTTTGTTAATGATATTAAGAGAAAATTTTTAGAGCTTTAATTAAATTTTTAAAGAAATTTTCACATTTTGTTTCCAAAATTTTATGGGTTCTTGCTTTTACATTAAATAATCGAAAAAGAATGTGGGGTAAATATACATTCCAAAAATATCTTTATTTTGCCACTCATTTTCACTAATCTTTTAAAATATAACCTTTAAAATTTTTGTCTAACCAATGAAATATATTACGCCAAAAGTTCTATATCACATCTATCGAAAAAATTCAATAGACAAGATAACATATTTTTAAAACTTCATTTAATACTGAAATACAAACATTTATGAAATAAAATTCGGGGAAAAATTACTTAGCGATATATATTTCGAAAATATATTCCTTCAGTTTTCAGCCTGAACATTTTACTAAAACATTCATTACTATTACATTCTTCATAAAGTAAATATGAAGATTTAACACATTTACTATTAAATTCATCATAAATATTCCTTTTTTAGTATAGACTGTCATGCTGAATTTTTCAAGATGAATTTCTGATTTTAAAATGTTACATGAAGTTTTCTATAGTATTGTTAAAGCAAGATAAATTTTTAAACGAAAGTTTCATATTAAATTTCCACAAATTTACGCATGAGGGAATAATCTTCTTCAGTGTGTTCAAGATTTCTTTTACTCATAGTGAAGAAATAATAAGCGTTTCAAAAAATACTCTGATAATCAAAAAACCAGATTCACTGTACATAAAATAAAGAGTAGAAATTCAGAACCGAAGAGAAATTTTCTGAATGGTATTCGAAATAGGAACTCAGTATTTATATAACTTTTCTCACTCTGAAAGGGGTGATAAAGAATACTCCCTATCTTTTTTTCGTCTTTTAATGCTATTTTGAAAGCGGTTGTTTGTACTCGGCCTCAGAAATTCCGACAGTCCTTTGATGACAGAATAAGACGCTTGGAGGGTAAAACGACTTCCATCTACAGTAACAAGAGTCGCTGCACATTTTGTGAGAAAACTGCGGTGTGAATATTCTTCAGTGACAATGCAAGAGTTTGTCTTTATATCATTACAATTCAGTCTTAATACTGAAAACAGTTTCTGATGCTTATCCGAAAAATAAACAACTTGTTGGTGTCCTTATATATCATTCATTGTTAACAGAGCACTTCAGTGGAACTTTTTTTATAAATGGCCATAAAATCTTTCCAATTTTGAGTTAACAACACATGAAAATAGAAACTAAAACCCTTTCAAAATACAAAATATACGCCAACAACCTATTTAGTGAATCCCTCCTCAACCCCTACCGCCCTAAGGCGCAGGGGAAATTACTGTGAAAAAGCCGCGATTGTCAAAGATAACGAGGACCTCATGGAGTGTTTAGTAGAGTAGCCGCTTTTAATACCCATCTCCCCTAAAAGGGCAAGTAGCCGTCTCACTTAATTAAGTAAAGTAATTCCAACTTTTTAACATATAAACTGTGCTTCTATTTTTAATCAATTAAAAAAATAACTTAAGCATCTTTTTCAACAATTTATTTTACATAAAATGAAAATAAAATTTAACCTACAAGAACACATAAAGCATGCATAGGAAAAATTAGCTTTCATCATTGTTTCACCATAAAATATAACAGGAAACGAAAACTAGAAAAATGTAATTTTCTGCATAAGTCTGTAAAAAATGAAATAATCACGAAGTATGATATTTTTTGAAAAATAAGTACTAGAAAAAGATTTATGTAAACTTTTAATTATCATGTTTCGTGCAAGCCAATAATCCTGTATTATTTAAGGCAAATATAGTTTATATGTATACAGGATGTCCATTTTAATTGGATCTCAACTCCTAATTTCTAAGCAATTAGTATTAGGGGTATACATTAGGATAGAGGGAAAAATAGTCTAAATGAAGTAAAGACTACTATTTTATGCAGTTTAAGTCAGCAAATGTTCTAAAATTTGTTAATTTCTTATTTTTGTATTGACAATCGGTTTTATGATTCATATTTAATAAAATATTCTTGAGAAGTACATTTTAAATTTAACAAAAAGTCCACTCTTAAGGTCCACTCACTAAGGCTTCAATGCTGCAAGGTCTCTTTTCTGTATTCATATTTTTTTAAAAAAAATTCGATTTCAGCAAAAAGATTTTATATTAGCTAAATTTAATAATTTTAGTTTCATATTAAAGTGATATATAGTATAAGAAACAAAAGGTATAAGGTTTTTATAATATTATGACTTCTGTGACTATAAAAATTTGAATGAACTTCGTTGAAGACTAGAGACCAAGTTACATAAAATATTTTATTGAAAATTTTAGAAAACATTAATTCGGGGAAAATAACTGGTTGCCAAAAGTGACTAATATTATATACCTTGCTTAATCCTAATGCTGTTTTTGCTGTACCCAAAAGCTATTTAATTTTGTAATAAAATTAAAAATGATATGGCTATTACGTTATGACTTTATGAATGCTTTCAGTTTGCTATTCGTGAAATATATTTATTTTTGAAATTTATTCGTTTTGATTACAACATAAGCCTATTTGTGTGAAAAAAAAAAAACTTTACATACACTGCATTCGAGTCTTTTTGGATCCTTTTGCTATGATGCATAAATTTAAAAGCACATTTTATTAAATGCATAAATTGTAAAGCACAATTTTCTCTTTTGTAATATAAATAGCATATATATTTAAAAATCTGGAGCGGTTACATGATTCTCCTACCTTCTCTTTTGATATAAGAGATGCATCATACCTTATTAATATCAAGATATATTTCCCATGATGCTTCTTGGGGGTCATTATTAAATTGTACTCTAAGTGGGTGTCTTGTGTTTTCGTATCCGTGTTTGTTTCGTCTTGTGAAATGTGAAACTTAGAAAATAATTAAATAACTGTTCGCGAAACTCATCTATTATTTTCATCTACCTCATAATGAAATTATAAAGAGTCTTTTTTCTCTACAAATCGAAAACACATTTATTATTAATAGATATATAATACTTCTTTTATAGTTATATTTAGATGCTGGAAACGAATAATGGTAATAAAAAGACTAGACATAAACGCTTAGAATCAGTAGAAAGTTATACTTGACATACTATACTCACAATTTCACTATTACACGAACTGCCTGCTTTTAAGTTGTTTATTACAAAAGACATCGTGAGCTTAAATACAGAAAGAAAACATGTGTTTGGAGTTATGTGGAAAGGGTACTTTGGTATTATCCCGTCGACCTTTTTCTCCAAACCCGATGTTATCTCCGAAAGGTAGTTTTGTACCAACAACCGCAACTTACTTTTCATTATGATGGCGCCAAAGGAATGGCGCATTTTCGACGGGATAATCCCTAAGTACCGTAGAAAGAAATTGATAGTATCGAATTCAGGGCATTTATAGGTTTACTTTTGCTTTTCTATGTATTCAAAACCTACAATGAATTGTACAGTCATTTTGCGGGACGTAAAGAATAGGTACGATGGGCAGATGAGTATACATTTTTTATGTCGAATTCTTTCTGAAAGATAAAAAAATTTCTTTTATTAATTTTGTTCTAAAACTGAAAACGAAAGTATTGTTAGGAATTGAAATAAGAAATATTATGCTCATTTGAACTCGCAAACAATGTGTGTATATTGAAATGAACATAAAATCAGAGTTAAAGAGCATCTCGCATAACAAGCAAACAGAAAAAAAAAAAATGTAAAAAAAAAATGACTCTCTTTACGCGCAATGTTTCGAAGAAAGAGTGGCGAGGGGACACAGTGACGGCACAAACAGGATTGGCTTGTATCGATCTATGATGATTGCTTGTTTGTAGAGAATTGGATTGCTTGTTTGTATCTACATGGAAGAAGTTTTGGCGGGATAGCGTTGGCGAACGCGACTCCAAAGGTTTTGAGAAAATGTCTGTGGAACCGTAATCAACAGGATTGCGTCGCTAGCCATGATGATGGGGCTAGTTGAAAAAGTATAGCAATGACATCGATGAGCTGGTGAAAGAACCTAGCCAGAATCTCCGAAGAGATTATATAGCTACATTCTTTATCACGACAAAAAGATTGTGCATGAGGTTTATGCAGAAGAAGAGGATATAGTAGGCTGAGCAGAGAACAACCAACTGGTAAAATGAAGGAGATGATGAAAGTGCGGGACTAGAACAAATCCATAAATATATTTTAAATTTCAAATCAAAAAAAAAAAAAAAAAAAAAAAAAAAAAAGACTGTTTCGGACAATTTTTTGGATAAACTTGACTATCCTCTGCAAGAAATATAGAAATTCATCTATAGATATACTCTGAAGATAAATCCTGGCAAGTTATGTTTGTTATACCTCCTTCTAGAAAGAAAATTATTCATACACCTCATATAAAGTTGGCTGGTCAAAATATTAAAAATGTCAAAACGTGAAAATTCTTGGGGATATCGTTTGATGGCTATCTAACTTGGAGACCACATTTAGAAAGCGTAAGATACAAAATGTCCAAAAATGTCCAAAACAAAATTCATAGAATATTCTAGAGTAACATAGGAGTAGATTAAACCACAAATACTTAAAGAAATACATCTAATCTATATATCTAAATTTATTCTATTTGGTTTGGAAATTTGATTAACCGAGAAGTTAAGAAACAAAAATTAAATCCAAAGAATAGCTTGACTCTCCATAGCTAAGACATACAACAGTGTACCCCCCCCCAACTAACTGACCTGAATATCTGAATGGCCACTAACGGACCTACTAGAAAATATGAAATTTCAAAATATGTATTTTTACATAGTAATAAAAATGTTGGAATGCATGGCAAAAATTGAACTAAAAAACTTGATATTCCAGAGATGAAAATAACCGTCATGGAGAAAATCCATGAAGTCAAGAAACATATCTGAATTTTCAGGTTTTTTTTTTATTTACTTCAAGCACAGCAAACACAATGAGAGACCTTGACAAAAAAATAGATACCTTTTTGGTTTATTCTCAAAGGTATTTGAAAAGAGATGCCATAGGAAGTTTTCCATAAGCAATTTTTAATAAATCATTGGATTTTCCAAGTTTATCAACACCGATGCTTTAGAATAGAATGAATATGTGTCTACGAACTGGATGTTGAACGATCTCCTATTAACTTTTCAGGTGTCCAAGATTTAAAACGATACGAGATGATTATTTTCTGAAATACTTTCAAAGCCTTGGTCTGTTAGAGTTATTGAATTCCCCTTTTGGCTGTTTGTAGACTTAGATAAATGGTTCAAGCATTTTTTGTATTCTGTAAAAATCAGTGATGCATTATTCAAATTCTTTCCTTTCTTTCTTTTTGGCCTTAATAATTTAATGCATTCTTTGTAGTTATTTTTATAATTTTTACTCCTTTCATTTTATTTTGGTGCTTAATCCTTCTTATTAAGTTGCTTTTATTGACTTAAAATATCCAAGAGGTATTTGGCAATATGAATTGAAAAATTGTCACGAAAAGTTTCAAAAGGTTAAATGCTTATGTATTATTTAGGCATTAATAGTGGGTATTAAGATGATTTGTGTATTAAAATATCAGTTAATATTTTATCAGTCTGCATTTTAGAAACAAGACAACTTTTAAAAACAATTATTTTTATTTATCTTATCTTCCAAATTGTATAATTATAAAGAAAGGTGAAATCAAGAAATTTTCTTGGTGTATAAGCATATTAAAATTTGGAATAATCAGATTTAGGTGTATAATAATAACATTAAATATATGGAAATAACTATGGGGAAAATAATTATTGGATGAAAGATCTAATTACAGTATATATTAGTAAAACCTGAGATATAACAGCTTTATTATTCAAGATATATATAGTCATTTATATCAATAGCTGAAATTTTGAAATTATTTTAATTCAGATTTTTTACTTTGCTGTGAAGAATAGATTTCTATTGATGGTTATAAACTATACCTATAGTAAACTCAAATGATTCAATATTTGTAAATCATAGTTAATAAAATAGAATATAGCGCTTCATCTAACAAATTGGTGATTACGGAGACAAGTTTTTTCAGTGCCAATGTATTGTTAAGCATGAAGAATAAAAAAAACTTTACTTATAATGAGGGCTGAATGTGTGTATGTGTGTAAATTGTCACTCTATAGGTCAAACTATTTGACCTAGAGTCACCAAACTTGATACTTATGTATTTTGAAGGGTGGAAAAATTCACTTTGGAAAGAATTTTTTTAAAAAAAGAATTTATTGAATTAAAAATTCAGAAAAGCTTTGGTATTTTTAGGCAATAGGGATTTTTACAACAGCATAAAATTTTACAAACACACACACATATCAATGATACCTATTATTTTACAGTACAAACATATTTTCAAGAAAAATAAATGAAAATAAATTTAACTTAAACGAACACGTCATAATTGAATTAAAAACAAGTTTTTATCAACGTGTTGCTACCACGCAGACTAAAGTTCAAATTGAATGATTATATTAACTCTCACTCTCAACTAAACCTAGAAAAGTGTAATTCATAGCATGTGCCTATATGAAATGATATAAATATAAAACGGGATACTTTCTGGAAAAATAAGCCCAGGAAAAAAGTTCTGAGATTTTTCAAATATCTATTCCTATACTAATAATAAAAATGAATGTATGTGTGTGTTGGCGCTCTACAGGACAGACCGTTTTTTCTACAGCTTCCACATTTGGCACTCATGTACTTTGGAGGTTGGGAATGTGCACTTCGGAGCAATTAAATAAAAATTAAGCTGAGTTTTTGAATTTTTCCGCAATGACTTCCGAAAATATTACTCATAAAAATGACGTTTGCATTGTTCTAAAATATTAAAAAGATCCCTTTGTTTAATGATACAGATTTAACAACTGTGGGTATTTTTACTATGTTTTGGCAAATTTTAAAAATATTTTTTGTCTAATTTCCAACAATAGATTACATTATTCCCTGAAATTCAAAACAT
Source organism: Argiope aurantia (assembly GCA_026543865.1). Taxonomy (NCBI): domain Eukaryota; kingdom Metazoa; phylum Arthropoda; class Arachnida; order Araneae; family Araneidae; genus Argiope; species Argiope aurantia. Next base: position 734,687 of record JAPMOR010057291.1, read on the forward strand.
TTTCATTGTTTCATCAAATATTTGATAGCTTTTTTTTTCTATTGTTGAAAACTAAAAAACAAGTTGTTTGGTTTAATATCTGTGTATTAAACGAAGTATATAAAGAAATGAAATTACAATATTGCGAACTTAAACCTAGATGAACCCGATATTTAAATTTTTAATAGCGTTATAATGTCATGGAACTAGTCTTCATTAGAAAGACTCACGTACTGTATAAAAATAACACGGCATTAAAAATTGATAATTTGGTGGAATCATGAACGTGAAGTTATATCTATATTATTTAAAGGAAATAAAATTTAACAATTATTCCTAGCGAACTAGCCAATCGCCAAAAGCGAATAGTTTTAAAGAAAAAGAAAGGTCCGCTAAAACTGATTGAGTTAGGAAAATTTGAATATTGTTATCTTAGAAAAACGGACAATTTTAGATTACTTCATTGGCTGTCTAAAAGAAGATACACTAATCAGTGCTCAGAATTTCCTTGAGGCTGATTGGCCTAAAAATATGAAAATGTTGATTGCTCTAAAATTGTAATTTTGGAAACTTCATAATTCGGTCAAATTTAATCACAGAACATAGAAACTTTTTTAATGGAAGTGTCAATAATATTGCGAAGAATATGATTCCTTGAAACCAAAAAATTATTTAAATTTGGATTTTTTAAAAATATATTTATAGACCGAAACAAGATAAAATATTATTATTTTCGACATTTAAATCCTTTTGAAAGTAAAACTGAAAAGAATTTTATGATGAATCAGAGAATTTTTTTAAATTCAATAATTCTTAGAGATATTACATAAATTATGAAAGAATTCTATAATGCACATAAGATTTCAATGCCGAAAGATTATATTTTCTGTACTCAAATTTTTGAAAAAACGTGCTTAGTTCCAGTAAAAAAATGCTTTTGCATTAATTAAAGTTTAATCCCTTCCACTTTATTTTAAAATTAAAATTTTACGGGAATTGACAAAAATTAGAGAGATACATAATATATTGAACAGAATGGCGTAATGCGTCTGTAATAGTATGAGTTGTATGGCTTTTAAAATTTGAAACTCAAAAATATTTTGCTGAAGAAGCTATTAAGAGACCATGTTACATAAAGTATTTAACCGAACATTTTAGCAATCGTTAATCTCAGCGAACCAGCTGGTTGCCGAAGTCGGTTAGTTATTCAATAATTCTTTGTTGTTTAAGGCAAACACGATTTAGTATATACAGGATATCCACTCTAATCGAAGCCCATTGACTAATTTTTAAATCTTTAGTAATAGTCATATTCATGAAATAGGGAAAAATAGTCTAAATGAAGAAAATATTTATATTTTATATAGTTTGAATCAAAAATGTTCTAATGAATTAAGGATATTAAGTTTTTATACAGACTTTACTTTGATTACTATGACTTATATTTAATAAATTCTTTCTTAATGAAGTAAATTGAATTTTATGTAGAATCAAACTAATTTTTATTAAATAATTATCTGAAATACTGCTTAAATTATAAAAAATATTTTGCTGTAGATTTAAGACTTCAATGTGATCAATTCTATTTCCTGTATTAATATATATTTATTAAAACATATATTTGTTTTCAGGAAAAACATTTTTCTATTAGCCAAATAAAAGTTTAAATTAAAATATAGAAAACAACGGAAACAGAATAATACTATGAACGGAGCCATGTAAAACTTCTAAAATGATATGAGTTACGTGACTATCAAAATTTAAAGCTATAAATATTTTATTTGGAAAACTATTAAGATCGTTACATTAAATATTTAATTGAAAACTTTAAGAGGCCATTAATCCCGACAATCAACATGGACGTGAAAGATAGCTAATGTTAAATAAATAAAATAAAATAAAATAATACTGTTTAAATATACTGTATAAATAATACTGTATAAATAATAAAATACAGTAATACATTTTAATAAAGTAATGTATAGTATTTGAAACGGGAATTTGTTAGTTAAAAAATTATTATTAATTATTAATAATACTGTATAATTATTAATTATTATTATTAATTATAAAATAAAATAAAATAATACTGTATAAATAATAAAATAAATACAGTAATGCATTTTAATAAAGTAATGAATAGTATTTGAAACGGGAATTTGTTATTAAAAAAATTATTAGTTATTTAAGAAAATGCAATATTCTATATTAGGAAAATACATTGAGCTATAAAAATTAGAAGAGCTGTGCAACTTGTAAGACTGTTTATAAATATGAATAAGGATAGTAACAAAAGTGTATTAACGTATTGCATTATTCTTTGATTTATTAAGTACTAGACACCTATGTCGACTAGCCGGTTCGCCAATCTTAATGCTCGTTAAAATTTTAATAATTAAACATTTTATGCAATTCCTACTTTAATAGCTTCTTCAAATTTTGATAGTCATATAATTCACTCATAATATTATAAAAGCCTTCAGTCACAACGTAATATGTATCTCTCTATTTTCTGTTAGCTCCCGTAGAATTTATACTTTAAATTAAAGTGAAAAGGATAAATCTGCAATTAATAATGTTGCAAACCTGCAATTCGGCTTCCCAGCATAGTTTATTCCATCAATAGAAAGAAAGTTTTACAGTCATCTGAATGGGACAGAGTCCAGGTGGCTCGTCAAAGGTCCCGGAGCTTGGCGACCATTTGGCGACTTGGCGACGAATTTGGCGACTTTGGCGCCAAAATAGATAATACCCAAAACTTCGGGAATTTTCCCGATCCGTCCAGTAGGAACCGAGATACGCCTCGAACGTTCCTGATTGGTTGAGAGGCTTCTAGCCCCGCCTCCTGAGACCTATAAAAGGGGCTGCGGCTGCCAGAAAGTCAAGTCCGAGGACGACGACGAAGCCAGTAGTCCGAGTTCGAAGGTAGAAGGCAGTAGGAGTTCGAGAGTCGGAGAAGTCTGAAGACGGAGCGGAGGAGTCGTAAGCGACGGTGAGCAGCGATGGAGTCAAGCTCGTGCTGAACTGAGCTGTGCGCTACTGTCTACAGTAGATTCTGGTTGTATGCTGCTGTTATATGCTACACGTCTCGGCTGAAGATAGTCGTCTCTATGCCATATATAGTTATCGTTTTTGTGCTGTCCTGTGCGTCTTCGTGTAAATAAACGTCGTTGTTTTTATTCTACTTCTGCCTACTGATTGAGCGTTCTCCACACCATATCACTTCCACTATCCAAACGAACCCCGGTAAAGGAAATTTCGTAACAATATAATATTATTTTTTTACTGAAACAAAGTATTTTTTTGTAATATGATTACTGAAAACAGTCACTGAGCGTTTAAACATTATTGGCGCTAAAGAATATCTTTCTTAATTTATGTAATATTTCAAGAATTTGTCAACAAAATTTTCTTAGATTCATCGTGAGAAATATATACAATTTAATTACAAAAGTATGCAACTAACCTAAAAATAATTTAAATCAAATCCGCATCCGTTGATAATATTTGTCAACAATCAGAACACAATGCGCATGCGTGAATTTTCAACGCCAGTTATGGTAACGCAAATGCGTGAATTTTTCAACGCCAGTTGGGGTAACGCTATGCAGATTAGAATTTTTTAATTTCCTTTATTCTGTTTTATTTTAATTCAAAAGTACTTCAGAATGAATCTGAAAGATCGATTAATTAACAATGTGTAATTTTAAATGCTTCAAACATTAAGAAAATAAACAGAATCGTTTGAAATAATCGGCCGAAAAATCTTAAGCCTAGCATCATTAGCGTGGGGAAAAAAATTTGAAGACTTACTCATTTGGCGGTGGGGAAAATGAAAAGATTTTTTTGGCGGGAAAGTTATTTTTTAATTAATAATTAAAATTCTAATTAAAAACTCAAAAAAGGGAACACAGGTGCATATTCCCGACTTCCAAGGTATACATGTGCCAAATTTGGTAGTTGTCGGTCAAACGGTCTGGCCTGTAGAGCGCCAAAACACACACACGCGCACGAGCGCACACACACATTGAGCTTTATATAAGTACTAGCCGCCTTTTTTGACCAGCCGATTAGCCAATCTTAATGCAAGTTAAAATTTTAATAATTAAATATTTTTTGAAACACCCATTTTAATTGCTTCTTCATTAAAATATTTTAAAACTTCAAATTTTAATAGTCTTATAATTCACTCATAATATTATAAAGGCCTTCAGCCATAACGTAATATTTATCTCTCTAATTTTCTGTTAGCTCCCGTAGAACACACACACAAACATTGAGCTTTATATAAGTATAGATAGATTAATTGAAATTGGTTTATATAACGAAATTTCACCTGGACTGTTCTTCTTTTGTTCGGAGATGGATCTTGATGCCTCATGAATGGAGTGTGTTCCTTTGTTTGTAAAAATTGGATGAAATCTAATATTTGGTTTTAATGCTTGCTTTTTTATTCCCGAAATCTTTTAAATCAGTTTAGGTTAAATTTTCTCGATTTTAAGAAATGGTCTGGGAAACAGAGACTCGGGTGTCGTTGCTGTAGGATAGGTAATTTCTTAGTGTTCGCTCTGGTCCCTTTTCGGAACAGTTTGTTTGTTACTGGATCTTTAGCAGGTGAATTGTCAAATGGTGAGGAAGGACAGCATCTCCATTTTAGGTTATACTGGAGCATCTGTGAACATAATTTGCGATATTAATATAATAAATGTTAATAAATTATGTGAAAAATTGGCTGATAGCGGTAATGGTAACAATATATATATATATTGTTACGAATCCGTAATGCTGCTTCCCAGCATAGTTGGTTCCATCATTGGAAAGAATGTTTCACAGTCATCTCTATGGAACAGAGTCTGGGCGTCGTGTCGGGGGTCCCAGAGCTTGGCGACCAATTTGGAGACTTTGGCGCCAAAATAGATTATACCCGAAACTTCGAGAATTTTCCCGATCCGTCCAGTAGGAACCGAGATACGCCTCGAACGTTGAGAGGTTGAGAGGCTTCTAGCCCCGCCTCCTGAGACCTATAAAAGGAGCTGCACTGCCATAGGAGTCAAGTCAGGAATCCGAGCCAGAGTCGGAGAAGTAGAAGACG
>JAPMOR010057291.1:749757-765435 GCA_026543865.1 Argiope aurantia
CTATATACAGCACAGAAGACGATTATCTTCAGCCGAGACGTGTAGCATACAACAGCATACAACCAGAATCTACTGCAGACAGTAGCGCACAGCTCAGTTCAACACTAGCTTGCCTCAGTCGCTTCCGACCCCTCCCTCTTCTACTTCTCCGACTCTGGCTCGGATTACTGACTTGACTTCGCTGCTCTCGAACTCGGACTACTGGCTTTTCCGCTCCGTCTTCGGACTACTCCGTCGTCTCGAACTCCTACTGCCTTCTACCTTCGAACTCGGACTACTGGCTTCACTTGCCTGCTCTGGCAGCTGTGGACCCTTTTATAGGTCTCAGGAGGCGGGGCTAGAAGCCTCTCAACCAATCAGGAACGTTCGAGGCGTATCTCGGTTCCTACTGGACGGATCGGGAAAATTCTCGAAGTTTCGGGTATTATCTATTTTGGCGCCAAAGTCGCCAAATTGGTCGCCAAATGGTCGCCAAGCTCTGGGACCTCCGACGTGCTAGTCCCATTCAGATGACTGTAAAACTTTCTTTCTATTGATGGAACAAACTATGCTGGGAAGCCGAATTGCAGGTTTGTAACAATATATATATATATATATATATATATATATATATATATATATATTGCCGCCATGCACACTGATCAGTAGCGACACATGACATGTTCATGGAAAATTTTCAGAGGGCGTCCAAGGAAGTTGTCTGGCTGAACATCATCTTCAGATCCAACGCTGTTGATACTGAAAATCTGCACAATCGGTACGAAAAATTCTTTCAATCACTTCAAAGTACGAACGAGAGGCTGGAGTTTTGCTGGGACCTCAGATACAACTTTAGTGTCCTTTTATCACATTAGGACAATGGACAGTGCCACAGGGAAATGTCCGCCTCTATCTAATGGGTTCGATGCTCGCGTTCTTTCATCATTGTAACCACCTATGCAACAGTAAAGAGTTCAGGTACCAGTAATAATTCAAAAGACGGAAGGCCAGTTAAATCCAGACTACCAGTTTGTCTATGACCACTGCGTGCTACAGTCAGTGATGACATACGTGGTACTGCCAGAAATTTTCTACCTATTATCCAGAAAGCGTTATTTGATGTAAGCACGATGGATGACCAGCATCTCGACGGATGTGCAGATTACCAACTCCCCAAGGCGGAAAGAGAATTGATGTTACCGAATGATGTAAGCCGATGACGAAGATTTGACTACCAAAATTTGTATTTTCCGGATAAAAGGAAACGACGACGAATGGTTCGAGAAAAAGGGACAGACCTCAGATCTGCCGAACAAATGTCTGCTCGTTTCGTGTTTTTCACAGCCTTTGACGAACGTGTTTTGATTTGCTATCGAGATTTTACGGTTGTTTCGTGATGCCTCGTTATCGTCTTGAATCAAGATTCCACATTTTCAGTTTCCCAATACCTTATTGTTGTCTGCCCTCGAGATTCCGCAACTCCATCTATTTATGCATTTGACAGAGAATTGCCGCATCACACGGCTATCCATATGTTGCAGGACGTTATATATCTCTTGGCAAACTCTGTCATGAGAATAAACTGCCTTTAAGAGAAAAACTGTAAGCTCCACGAAACCTTTCGATGTAATGGACAAAAGTGGGAAAAAGTGGTTATCTCGAGAGATTTGGTTTTATGAGGAAGGAGTACCGGTTCTTACATATTTTGAGCTTATTTATGACCTGATATTTTCTTGCTTTGTACATTTCACATCGACCACGTGAACATAATTGATATCATAAAATGAAATTTCTTGGAATTGTTTTCTATTAGAGACGAAATACTATATTGAAGAAAATGCTTATACAAAAATCATTTTGTATTAACATTCTATCCAGCATCATGTTATGGATAATTACCACCATTGACTTTTTAACCCTTAAAGCAATTCCTACTAATCAAGTAAAAAGTCCCGATGAGCATAGTCCCGAAGAATCATTTAATATAGTATAAGGAATATACAGAATAAGAATATAAGGATTTTTTATTATTCATTTCATATTTCAAAGTAATTACTAATAATATTTGGTTCGATTGTAGTAATAATATGATTTACTAATGGTTCTCTTATTGAAGACATAAGGAAATGTGGCTGATAAGCTAGCTCAGTTACTTTTATCTCGAAAAGTTTTGCGCTCTTCAACATCCAATCACATTCAACTTATGATGCCGCCATGTTTATTGCTGAAGTGGTACGTTAGATGGAAATATAAACGTGATTAAAAATGAATAGTTTTTAGAAGGTTAACTTTTATTTTTTTGTGTTTTATGTGATTGAAATTTCTACAGAATTTACTTGGTTCTATATATAGAAATGGATAGAAGAGTTATACGCAACAAGAAGCATAAACCACGCAATGTGAGGCCATACGATCGCCCAAATCAGGTAGATCTCATTGTGTTGAACAATTTTAGATGCTACTTTTCTCATAGTTATGAATATAATTGCTACCTGAAGTAATGAAGCTGCCTGAATACCATTTAAATGCTAGCAAAATTGTTTTTGTGATATTGTATTCAACTTTTTATGTCTAAATATGATAATCATATCTTTCTATATTTACTTGTGAAAGCATGGGCAATAAGTATGCTTTTAGTATTCTTTTTAACTGTATTGCTTAACGCATTGAGAATACAAAAGTAAAATTAACATTTTTGTAACACTGTTATTGACTTAACTTTCAATCTGAATTTTGGCAGTCAAATTAGAAGTAATTATAAATTTTAGAATAAAAACAATGTTTTTTGAGTTTGATGCATCTAGAATTTGTTTTGCAAAAATATATGATTTCAATGTATATTTTCAATTTATTTATCAGTTCGATTGATATAACAAGGAGGTTATCTTCCAATATTTACTGTTTTAATTTTTCCTGTTTGAAAAATGCCATACAGATGTGATACAATTTTCATAAATATTAAATAATTTATTATTAATTGTATAGTCGTCTGTTGAATGAGTTGCCTTTTTCAGTATTTATTGTGTAATTTTTAATATGATATAAATAAAATATTGTTACTATCTTATAAGCACTCAATTATTTTTCTGCATTCTATCTGTTAAGTTTTATGCATGCTTATGAAATATATATAATTGTAAATTAGAATGTCACTTTGTCAATAAATTTCATTTTAATTAAAAATTATATTATTGAATTAATTTCAATATTTGATAATTTGACTTAGAATCTTATATAAATAAAATTCGTTGTGAATGTTCTACAACTCCTCCTAAACAACTTGATCAACTTCAACCAAATTTTTGCACATTTGTTATTGAGGACAAGAATACTGTCAATTTTCCAAGATTCAATAATTGACAAAACTAAAGAATACCATGCAGATTTTTTGCCATTCCCTGTCGAATCCTGTCCAACAGCAAAAAAACTTGCCAAATATCAACTATGTAATACAGTTAGTTAGGTTATGATTTTTGACTATTTATCACCTTAAAGAATTGCAGTTTGGCAATTATACTATATTTTTTTTAGTCTAAAAAGTGATTAAATATTTAATTAAAAATTAATCAAAATTTATCTTTTTATCTATATTAAATATCAGGGGAGATTATTCAAAAAAATATCATTAAAATCTAAAATTTTACAATTTTAATGACATCAATATCATTTCTATGCATTAGTTCTTTCAGTTATTCTTAATTAAAAAAGTTATAGAGGCATTGAAATTATTAACTTTATTTTTATCTTCTATCATCTAATTTTTTTTATTGTGCCATGAATAAAATAAACCTTATTACTTATGATTAGTAAGACTTTGCTTAACAAGCATAATTCGGTCCTGAATCTTGCTGATAATGCACAACGCTTATCAAGTGAAATAATTTGTTCATAGATTTATATAAAATAAGATAATGTATACCATCCTGTAAAAAATACTCACATTTTTAAGGACACAATACTTTATGTAATATATTTAAAATTTATATATTAAGGCATATTTATAATTTTATATGTTAATATATTTCTTATTGCACTTTTTTATGAGAAAATTGCTTTATTTTATTAAAAATCCCATTTTAAATTGTTTTGCCCCATTTAAGACACTTGTTCTTATTCATGCTTCAAAATTTGATAACAAGACAGTATTAAGTAAATTTTTAGCACTTGTAACTGTTACCTGATTAGGGTGATTCTTTACAACACGATACGGCAGTTTATCCTGCTTACAACATCTCTTGTTTCACTGGAAGTTTGAAGTTATACTAAAGCTGTTAGCTCCTTTTCTAACAAAATGCTCTCCATAATATCTTGCTATGATGAAGAATGCAGCTCTAGTTATGCTTGTATATTGCTGAAATACTTGTCCTTCATATCGCACTGTAAAATCAAGCCTTTTACCAAAATCTCGGGTTTTTTTTAAAATCAGTTTTTAGTATGTTCAACAACTGCTTTTAATATCAAAAGAGAAATCCATTAGCAAACAAGCATTAAAAACATACAAGATTATACCTTTGACATAAAAATACCTCTGTAATACTCATATTGTGAATTCTCTCTTATGAAACATTATTTATTTATTTTTTTAAATTCTCTACAAATCTTTTGCTATGAGAAATTCTTATTGAGCAAATGTGTATATTTTTTTTCTAGGTTTTTATTGTTTCAAAGTAATGATTTAATAATGCTTAAAAGCGGGTTTAGGTCAATCACAAGAATGGAAGTAAAAACAGACAGATATTTGACAATAGCAGCAGCAGTATTAGGCTTTGAGAAACTAATCAGTATTTTGCCTTTTTTCCACAGAAATTTCACAGTAAATTATTCAGAAATAAATTTATTCTATTTAAAAATTTTACTTTTTCAAAATACCAATTTTATTTCCTTGCAGTTTTCTTTTGATTTTATTTAAAAAAATTTATGTCATTGATTTTCTTTGACATAAGGAATTCTATATATACTTCTTTTCTGGGAAATATAATCAATATCTTTTTTCCTTAACATGTGAATTTGCCTTGCAAAATTCTAGGCAATTATAAGGAAGTTTTTCTCTTTATGTAAATATAAACTTTAATTAATGTATTATCGTTTCAAGAACTATTATTTACTCTTTTCCACTGATAAAAACTATGGAGGTTTATTATTATTATATAGTAACTAGCACAGTTAGTTCTATTTATTAATTTCTAATTTATTTCTAATTTAGTTGAATTATATTTGTATGCTTGCTTGCATATACATACCAGGAAAACACGGCAGATTTTTTTTTTTTTTTTTGATTTGAGGGGCAACCCTATTGGTTATAGCTGTAACATTGAATGAATCTGAAACAGTCACATATCAGGCCATTACATCTTCAAGAAGATTCCATGTTTTACGGGTTTCTCCTATTCTAGCTTTCCAATGAAGTAACAAGTGCATATTTTAATAAATTCCTAGAATTTTTAAATAAAAAAGAAAGGATGTTATCATAAAGTTCTTGTGCATATCTTGATGGATTAAATCTGCTGTTAAGCATTGCATGTTTGTTTTTTTTGTTTTTTTTTGTGGAAATTAGGAATTTTGGTTATTGTGACTAAGGTAAGGTAATCATCTGACTAAGGTTGGTATAAAATTATAACATTGATTTTAAAAAGTTTTCAGAAGGTGAAAGCATAGCTTCAAAATAGAAGATTATTGTAATATATCATTTAGCCAAGTACTTTTTTATTATCGCAAAGCTAAAAAGCAGACATGACACTTAAATGTGGATTTCTATGTTTCGAAAATCAAATTTTATCATTCTCAAGAACATTTAATTTTCCTTTATGCAATAATTATACAATATTTTTAATATCTTGAAGACTTTTTGTATAAATTTCTTTTTCTTATTTAATTAAAGCTTACATATTTTATTTCTGTGTATTTATATTTGGCATAGTTCTTTTTTTAAGATAAAGTTCAGCTTTCTTTATTCCTTATATATGCCATGTCTGAAAGTATAATCGATGCATATAATTAAGTTTTAGTATATTCTAATTTGTACTGTTTCTTATTAAGAAAATTGTTCTTATAATACACTAAATAATATTTCACTTGAAAGGTTAAAAATGAATTACATTTTGAAAATACTTACTTTTTACTTATGTTCATGAATCTGTGTGTAATATGTATTGATAGTTATATATTAGATTATAAATCAATTATATTAAGAGTGCAGAGCATCATTAAAAATTCTTAAAAATATTTCCACTTATTTTTAATGGTTCCTATTTAAGAGCCTTTAAAGTACTTTAAAAAACAAACAAACCAGGTTCTGATTTTTTTTTCTTAATTTTTTCCCTTTATTTGTTAAATTATATGAATGCATTTGGTGGTGTCTGATCTATCTCTTGCAGAATGCTAATGAATCCGAAGATTAGTGCAGATTTTCTTCTTTTAGTTCAGTAAAATAGTGGTATCATGGGAAAATATCTCTTCGAGTTAACTTGATTGTTTCTTCATATTTGTTATTCTAGATAAAGAAAAAAAAAAAATGTTTCGTTTCAAGGATAATTTTAAGTATTCTTAGATACGTTTGTTTTTCAGTGACTTCAGATGGTTGCTGCATTTCTGCACATAGTTTCTTTATATATTATTTGTTTATTATATTTCGTCATTAGAGAAATATTTTATCAATATTGCTGTAAATAATTATTGTGCAAAAATTGGTACAGTATGCCAGGAAATTGTATATTTAATTCACTGGATTTCAGTAGTGAAGAATGTTCATTATACAGTTTGTATAATGAACTTTGAATTTATACTAGTGGATTAATATTAATGTAATTAAATACAAATTGTATTACTTATTTTGATTATATTGATTAATATATTAATGCATTTATAATGCTAGTGATCATTAAAAGTATGACTTAGAGAGCATCATTTTTTAGAACTTGTGCTATTGAAAAAAATAGATGTAATAATTATAAATTTAATAAAAAATTGTTCAGCTAAATTTTTTTGAAATTTGTTATTTTATTAAAAAATATTTTAATACCAATATTAGAAAAATGAAAATAGAATGAAATCTATTTTAGAGCTTCTCTATAATAACAATAAAGAATTACTATTAATTCTATCATTTGCTATCCAATGACTAATTAAAGTTTATCCTCTTTCCTCAGAGTGTTTCAGCTTCATGGTGTTATTATTATATATAATTATAAAGTGAAGTTCCTGTACATCTTATATATTTTCATATAATATTTTACTTTTATGAATTATGGAAATAAAATTTCTTTCCTAATGAATTATTTACTTTTATTATATTTTAGGGCATTCTTGGGAAGGTTGCATCAAAAATGAAAGGTCTTCTAAATCCTTCTTGGATTTTTAGTGTTTCACAATGGATGTCCTCCTCTCAAGAACAGCCTGCTTCAACTGATGCTCCTGATGAGGAATCAAATGATGAAGATGAAGTACCATCTCAAATACCTACTACAGTATCATCCACAACACATGGAAGTAAAAGGCCAAGGTTAAGGTTACATGAACCTGCTCCTTCAATTTTAAGTGAAGGGACTCAAACTTGGTTAGATGCATCTTCATCTAACTTATTTAATCCATCATCTCATTTGCCCTCTACTATAACACAAAGTACTTTGGTAGAAAACAAAGAATCTCCTGTTATTATGAATGGTAAACTATTTTATTTTTACATTTTCTAATGCATGTATTTTTAAAGATTTAAATATATTTTAAAACTTTATATAATTGCTGAAAGGTTTTATTTCATTAATATTTGTTCTAGCTCATGTATTTTTATAATCTATTTGAATATATGCTTAATTTATGATTATAACATGAAAGTAGGAAATTTTTTCATAAAATATAAAAATTAATTATAAATTCCTAGATTCATGAGTTTTTATGCAATATTTGGTTGTAAAGATATAAAACTGATAAGTAACTGATTTAAAGTTGAAAGGCATTTGATATATTAAAGAAAGTTCATTGATTGTTTTAAGATGCAACATCATTTTCTTTGACTTCTGAAAGCAGCTCCTTTATTATAGGCTATTTTAATCATTTATAAACCATTTTATTGTATGATTAATGTGTAACTATGTCCAATGTAAATTTTCTGTAAAAAATTTGTAATGCAATTTTGAGCAGTTTATTTGTACTAGATGGTAGTAGCACTGAAAAAAGTATTAAAAAAATTCTATTGATGATACAATACAGCCACCCTTTTTAAAGGGATTTTGTTAGGCATGGTATTTTTGATGTTTATAAACATAATGTTCGAGCAATATCCATGAACAAATCGAAACTCTTCAAGCACAAGTTGCTTCTTAATTTGTTTTGCCTTGTCATTGTTTTTTCCTTACTTTTCATTCTATGGTTTAAATTCTGGTCTAATCTAAACATATCTGGTTTAATCCTCTGACTCCTGAAGATAGCTGAAACCTGAATATAGTTTTATGCAGAGGTTTGTTGTTTGTTAACAGTGGCTTGTTGAAATGAACTCATCTGTCTTCAGTACATTTATCCTCAAAATGGGAAAGCTACAATAAATCTCTATTTAATTGATTTTTTTTCAACAGATGTCACTGTATTTTCGGTTGTTAAGGAAGAACACAAGGGGCATATTCTAAAGAAATAGTCTCATTTAGGTGCAAGTCTATTTTAACAAAATTGATCCGTAAAATTTTTTCATGTGCATTATTCTGCCTGAATCTATGACATTCTGTAATTGACTGTTGTCGCTTGATCTTTTTAAAAAATTTAAGATCACAACTAGAATGTATGTTTAGCTATATAAACATGGTGATCGATGTGGCAGTATTTTTCATATTTATTATACAAAAAAAAAGATTACAACATAACTTACAAATATATATTTATGTTTCTGTATGAGATGAACTGGCATCTTTCTTAGATGTAGCAAAGTAGTAAGATGCAAATATTTGAGGAACGCAAAAGATTTTTTTATGTAAATGAAACAGAATTTGGAAAGTTTATATTCCTTTACATGAAAAGATATAAACTGGATATGTTAGTAAATTATGTGATTAACATTATGGAATATACTGGATGCGCTGAACTTAAAATATCTGTGTGATAATTATTTTAATTTTATTAGAGAAGTCTCTTGAATAAAGTTTTTATAATTAGCTTAATTTTAACTTTAATATTTCATTATTTGGAAAGAAATTTTTTTATTTAATAAAATGTAAAATAAAAAATATTTCGAATGCTAGAAAATTTAATGCGTTAGATTTGTAGCATTCTATTTCAATCTATATATTTTGGAACGTTTAATCAAAACATGAATTTTCTCAAAATTTTTTATTTGTCTGATGAAAACGAGCAAAGCCATTGTTTTTCTAATATTGAATTTTATTAGTTGTTTAGGCAATAATATATATCTATTTATTATTAATTATCAATAAAAAAATGTTTTTTATTTGTAAAAAAGATAACACAAGATAAATTTTTTTTATCTTATCTTATCTTTTTTATCTTTAAAAAATAAATTATAACCTTGTTTTTTTTAAAAAAGATGAAATTATATCACTGATATATGCTTTATTATAGTCTGTGTATTTTCTGTGAGTGATTCAAGGTCACAGTGATGATTCAAGGTTTCTACCTCTTTATTGGTTGTCTGGTACCTGTAATGTGGTAGAAAATGTGACCTTGAACCACCTACAGAAAATACAGACTCGTTATCCTTTAGTATTAACATTTAATGTTTTATATTTTAGATAATTTCATAACAATGTGCAACAAATAATTTTAAGAGAAAACAAATTTAATAAAAGTAATTTTTAAAGATTCATTTCTATTGATGTATTGTAAGCAAAGATCGTTTTATTTGAAATATTCCTTACTGCTTAGCCTGTTTCAAAATCATTATTCTGGAATCCTGAAATAATTGTGCTTGTGAAATTCAAATTATTTAGGTTTTTTTTTTTGTACATGAATTTAATATTTAATTGTTAATAAAATGACAAAAATATTAAAATTGTGCATTGTCTTTCGGTAGAAAATTTACAAAATTTCACAACTCATCGTTACCAAAAAAAAAAGAATTTTTAATTTTTTTTCTTCAAATCTTGAATCTTTTAATCAAGGCAGAGCAGCAAAAGAATTTTATATTCATATTTGGAGCATTTTTATTTATTTTTTTCTTGTGTAAAATTTCAGCATTTTTAGAATCCTGTTTTATCATTCTTGAGATCATTTAATTTTCTTTTGTAATCAGTTATTTGTAATTCTAATATTTTAGTAGCTTTTCTTTAATTTTGGTCATTTTTTGTTCTTTAAATTAATAACTATTATTCTATATGCTGTGTAGGCCAAAAAGTATTATTTAGTTTAAAAAAAAAATGGATGTGAAATTTTGAAAGTCGGAAGATTCTTCTAAATTTCACTTCATCAAAATTTTACTGACTATCTTTTGTATCTTTCTCCATGACATCCGAATAAAATTTATTTCTTATGAACCTTTCTCATTCTGGATTCAGTTCCTCTTCAAATTTTTTATTATTGTTACTTTAATAAAGGCAAATTATAATGGGAATATTGGAAGGATTAAGTGAAAAGTCATTATCTTGGTGAAATTTATTTATTGTGACAAATATAAACAGCAATTCCCAGAAACACCTGCTTTTCCTGAAAATAACCTGAATTTAGTAATTGTTTATATTATGTTGCAAAACAGATGTTGAAGTTTAATGTAAATGAAGTAGTGCATAATTTTCGAAATTGCATTTATTTTTTGCTGAATGAAATTGATTGTAACAATGAATTAAAAAAAATGTTTGCATATATTTTATATATGCATCACATTAACATTCTTTCAAATTTTTTACTTTTGGTAGTTTATTTCTGTGTGTGTGTTTTAAATATCAAGTAACTATCAATCGAGTGTAACTGTCAATTTTTAAAATATTGATTAACTACCTTGTTTAGCAGTATCAGTGTGATATGAAGTGAGTATGTTTTGAACCTGGACCTTTTTGTTATTAGATCTAACCATATACCATATAGAACAAATAATTTGGTGACAAAAAACTATCATATAATAATACCAGCTTCACGATGGTAAAATTTTATTATCAATTTCAGGTGATGATCATTCAGAAAACAGTGAGGGCTCTGCTTCTACCAGTGGGTGTTCATCTCTAGTATCATCTCATAAAGAAAGATCTAATTGCTTAGGGCCTTCAAATTTGAGATTGAGTGAGTCTGCTCTTGCTAATCTACGAGGGACATTAAAAAATACTGTAGATTTAAAAAGAAGGGATCTTACATCTCAGAAGGAAGGATTTTCTTCTCGTAAGTGTTGAAAAGTTATAAATGAAGTCGTCATTTTTTTGTGTGGTCAAACACATTAATTTTTTAAAAATTTTATATTTAGCTAATACAAGTGCAAGTAGATTGTCTTTGTGGTCTGGAGGCTTAAGTCCAATTTCAAAATTCAATCGAAGATCACCTTCAGTTGCAAATAGTAGTCAACCTGCCTTTAATGTGAATGCATTTGTTGCCCCTTCGAAGGTAAAAAATTTTATTACTTAAAAATTTTGACGTATTGACATTATTAAGTTCGAATTATTTGCATTTGTTTCATAAATAAATATAATGTTTCAGTTTGTTTTCTTAATAAATTGAAACTGCAGTTATGGCTCAATATCTTAATTACTGCCTGAATTTAACCGTTTTCTTGTAACAAATTTGTCATAGGATTTATTGGTTGTACTGTGAAACCTGTTTAAAATATTGTTTTAGACAGTTACTTTAAAAAGTTTGATTTATAAAATTATATTTTTTGAACTTTAAATTATTTATTATTTTTTTGAGAACCACAAAATAAAAATTTTACTAGCAATAAATAAATAATATAAAAATATACTTAAAAGAAACGAGCATATTTGTGTTATTAGAAAATTTCAGAAAGAAATTTTATTTAGAAAAAAATCTTAATTTTGTTTAAAATGATACTTGCAAGCTTTTATGATGTGAATGTTATTTGCATGCACAGGTGTTTCAGCCCACCTACGATTCAGATGTATGTTAGAATTTCTTGATACTGTTGCTGTATATGGTATTGTCAGTGGAAATTTGTATTTTGTTTCATGAACCATCTGCAGCCTTTGAACATCAAATCTATAGTGCTGTAAAGATATGATAGGTTTGATGAGCTTTGGAAGACATTGTCATAGATAAATTGTCTATATGCATTCTTCAGCAATTTCACAAAGTTCATTGCTTGTGTTTTCATTCCTTTCTTCTAACAGTTTGGGATTGTGGATACTGTCATAGTATTCCAACTACCAGACTCAAACACTTTAATTTTTTCGCACCAGTTGCATATGGATTTGGGAACTTGTTATGCAAATTATAACCAGATTTCTGAACTCATTTCTTTTCTATAATATCCCTAGAAACACTTGATTATACTTAAATCTAACAACTGCGTTATTGACATGCAGTTTGGTGGGAAGTAAAACACTTTTATGTTTTTTACACCTGGGGGACTGTTAGATGTATAATTGCAAAATATTGGGATGAAGCGACTGAACTATTTTTTCTCAAGTAAGAATATCTGTGTGGTTACGCTTCTAGCTTCGTTCTAGTGTATTCCTCCCGCGAACTGCTTAACATGATACTGTGTACGTAACTTAATAACTGTGTTTGTTTCTTTTCTATGTCTAGTAAATATGCTGTCTTCAAGAACCATGCTGAGATTTGTTGAAAATTAACAACAAATTGGTAGCAGACCATGTTTATGTTTTGTTAAAATTCTAAGTAGACTAAAACAAAATTGTCAGCATAAATATCCCTGTATCTAATGGAACTAATTACTTTTTTGGGGCATTGAAAATACAGGCAGAGCTGAGTTTGAAAAGATTGGACTCTGTGATACTCACGGTGAAACAGGCAATCTAAATGAAAAAGATTCAGCAGAATGGAATCAAAAAAATTCTGACGCTGTTGCTTATATTAAGTTACTAGCCGCCTTTGGCGATCAGCCGGTTCGCCAGTATTGCCGCTCGCTACAATTTTTAATTAAATATTTTAAGTAGCTGGTCTCTTAATAGATTCTCAACCAAAACATTTTTAATCTTCAAATTTTGGTAGTCATACCAAACTTATACTGTTGTTTAGATAATTTTATTCAAATTACTATATATATTTTGCTAATTTGTTCTCATTTCCGGTAAAACTTTAACTTTAATTTAAAGTGGAAATGATGAAATTGCAATTAATATAAAGATATTTTTTAATAACACCAAGCGTTTTATTTTATTTATCATCTTTATTGTTATTTACTTATTTATTATTATTATTGAATATGAGTATTATAAATAGAATTGATTCTGAATACTTTACTGTAAAAAATAATTATAAAATAACAATCCTCTGATGTAAAGTGTTCCCCTTAAAAACATTGTTACTTTTGTTATAAATATTTGTTATAAAATAGCGAATACTTCATAAATATAATTTTTATTTCTTTTTATAGGTAAATCAACAAATTGACAGAAAGCTTGCATCACCCTTTTATCGAGGGAAAACATCATTTGGTGGTGCATCTTCAACTCAAAAGATGCCAGTAAGCACTGCCCCTTATCAAGTAAGATAAATACTTAAAACTTTGTTTCAGTGCATGATTATAAAATAATTTTACTGTATTATGATAATTTGTATTGAAAAATATTTCTATTACAGTACAGAAAGTTGTTGCATTTTTTTGTTGTAATATTTTAATTTAGTCCTTACAGTATTTGTAAATTTTAAATTAATAACTAAAGCAGTAATGATTATGAAAACAAAGATCAAGAAATGATTGAATAAGAAACTGAAATATCTTATCCTTATTCATCCTATGTGGCGGTGACAATATGAAAATAGAAGTATATGCAATGAATTATTTATCAAAGGATGCTCATTAGTTGAAACTGCTTGTAATGTTTGTTTTTCAAAATCATTTCATATAATATTTGACTTAAATGCTTTAACTTTTTGCGTAATAAATGCAAATTCAATCCAGATTCTAAGAAATAATCTAGTTTCAAACTTTTAACATGATGATATAAACCATACTTAAAAATACTATTTAATAAAATTTGTTTTGCTTGTTCCTTGTGATAATATTCTAATTTATCACAAAAAAAGAATATATTTGTAAAATAATGATATATGATGAACGATTAAATAATATTTATATATAATGAATGATTAAATAATATTGATATATAATGAATCAATCTTCTATCAATCTTCTATTCAATTTTATGTTTAAGCTATTAATCAGAAGCCAAACTAACCTTGCTTTTTATTTTCTTAGAAGAAATCAAGCTTCCATTTGCAAAAAAGTGTTTAAAAAGAAATATTTTCTTACATAGTTTTCTTTAAGAAATTTTATTTCTTACTTCTCTTAAACTGTATTCCCTGCTGTTGTTTTATTGACAAATTTTTAAATAAAATTTATAATAAATTGTTAATCGGTGCTATTTTATCAAACTTTTACTGCATCAATTTATAAGTTTGAGAGTCCTGAATTTATTTTAAGCATTTTAAATTGTGTTTTTCTTAGATTGAAAGGCCATCTAGGAATCAAATCAAAGTCCGTTCTAATCAACCTGAAGATAGTTTAGAAGGAATGAGTTCTGCAGCTAAAAGAATCTTGCTTACTTTAGAAAAGATGTCTTCACCTGTTATTGTATGTTTGCATATCATGTCTTATGTGTTATTTCTTTTATTTTAACTTGTTTACTTATTTGTATGTTGGTAATTTCTTACATGATATTTTATATATTTTGTTAAGAAATTAATATACAGTTATTTATTTATTTCAGTTTTATAATATATAAATAACTTATATATTTAGTAAAAAAATTAATATTCACAAACTTGCTGACTGCTATAGACTCTGCATAGTTACTATGGTTTTTATTGAAAATTTATAGGGAAATGAGTTTTTTCTGCCCTTTTCTCAATTGTTTTAGTTGCATTCCTTGGTGATATGATAATAGACATTTTCTTAAAATAACAATTTCTGATTATATAAAATAGATAAAATTTATACCTGATTGATCATAAATTCAAAATTTTTACATAAATTTTTCCATATATATGAGTGTACATATACCTCTACCACCCTCATAAACATTTTTCTACTAGATAACCCTTTTTGGCTTGCATGATATGTTAGCTGAATCTGCATGGCCCATGAATAATGTTAGTGAAATAAAAACCAGAATTACATAAAATAATTGATATAAAAATGAAGTAAAAGAAATTATTTTGCATATTAATATTTCCCATCCCCAAGAAAATAATATTGTTTGCTGAAATATTGACAGTAAGAATCGAAAAAATGACTTAAAATGAAGGTTCTTTGAACAAAAGAGAGAAAGGGAATTAAAAAGGTTGTTGCAAATGATGCTGTTAGAATTTGAATCTTTAGGGGAAAAAACTTAAGAGTTTTCACACCTGCTCATTCCCCTCCCACACCCATAAAAATTACATTATGATACTTCTGAGATCATTATGTATTTTCAACTAATTTTTTTCACTTGGCATGCAATTATAAGAAATTATAAATATATTTATTAGTAAATTTAAATTGTTTGAAATTGCATGAATTATAATTAATTTATAAAAAAACAATGATTTAGTTTTCAAATTACTAAATTGTAATTTTTATGGGTGTGGGAGGGGAAT
>JAPMOR010057291.1:765535-848394 GCA_026543865.1 Argiope aurantia
TATAAAGCTAAGATAAATTATTCGAAGATGTATAAAAAAATATTTACATCATCAGAAAATTATCATTTAAAACTTCTTGCTATATAATATTGAATATTTCTCTGCTAGAGCAACAACAAACACTGAGTCAAGAGTTAATTATTAGAAGCCTACATAAGACTGTCTGTCTAAAGACACATTTGTTCAGCAAAATGTTTTTTCAAAATTTAGTCTTAAGTTTTTTAAATGTACTGAAAACTACTTTTCTTTGAACCTGAATGAAATATTGCTGCCAGAAGGAATGATAGGTATCCATGATATAAAATATGTCTTGCCATACACAGAACAAATTTATTTTGCTTCAATTGTGTTATATTATAATTTGGTTATTGTTAAGCAAATCCATTGCACTTACCTTTTGTGGGATCTGAGTTTTGCAATTATAATACTGTAATTTCAAATATTGGCTGATTTGAAAGTTTTTATATGTAAAAATTCAATAAATTAGGGAATGATGTGGATAGAGAGATAAAAATTAACACATATGCATGAAATGACATGGGGCTTAATTGAAACCAATAGAAAAAGGTGCAGAAATGACCAACAGATGGCGCTTCATGTGATAATAAAAGCTATAATTAATAAATCATTTTAAAGAAATATAATTTTTTTTATAAAAAATGTTCAACATATCAACTGTCATTTACCATCAATACCTGTTGTCGAGGAACAATGTAGTGAACAGCATTGTTCAGCATATTTGTATGTATGGTGAGAAATAATCATGAGATTTTGTTTTCTTAACATTCCTAATGAGGTCGGACAATCTCGGTAGACTTTTGACTTCAGGTAAACCCACAACCTGGGACTCAAGAAGGCCAAGCAGTGGCAGATCACGCAAGCAATCCTTTTCTAATGTCGTGTGCAAGAATTGTTTGACAGGTATAGCAATGGGGTGAAGTGCCATCCTGCATAAGGATTGTACCTTCCAGCTGGTGTTTATCAGCCATACTAGGGATGATGCAATTTTGTTTAATATATTGGCATTCTCTAACAAGTCACGCTCACAGTTTGAAAAGGAGAGCCAAGCATTTTCTTGAAGAAAAACAGGCCCAATCACAATAAATGTGGTAAATCCACACCACAAAGTGACTTTTTCATTATGCAATGGGGTTACCTTGATGTTTGGGAATTTCAGCAGCCCAAATTCTTTAGTTGATGGATGTTTAGAATTTTTTTTTGATTTTCAAAATATATGTAGATAAAATTTTTTCAAATAATTGAATTGAAAGTTTCTACCTTTTTTTTTTCTGGGGAGAACCGGCTCAATTCTTTGATATATAGCAGCAAATAAAATCTATTAGGGTAATGCACTTGACTACAAAGAAAAACGCTGAGCGGTGTTCTGTAAAAAACTATGTATTGATGCACTAAAAACAAACAACAAGCACTTCACAAAAATACAGCCAGCTGGAAGAGAGAAAGAAAATATTGCATATTAGCACTAAGTACAGTTTGCAGGTACTCAGTTTTTAGTTTCGGTTTTACGCACTCTGGTGTAGAAAGTCTGCTGTAGAAGTAAAAACAGAGAAGGTCACAAGATAGTTCGTTTTCAACGATGGAGTTGACGGACTCTTGGGAGTATGAAATAGGCTTCTCATTGGTCCACAGCATGTCAGACAACCAGTCTTCATCTTCCTCCATTTCTTTTGCACTTTTATATTTATTTTCAATGAAATCTCATGTCATTTCAATCATGTGTGCCAGTGTTTTTATATCTTGTAGCAGACTTTTTTAAGTCATTGGTACAATTAAAACTTCGATTTAAGCTAATTTTATTCAAACAATATAATTAAAAAGAATTTCGTTGTTTCAAACTTTTTGCCAATTCAAATTTGTGAGCTGTTCCCAAATGGTGTTTAAAAAATATGATTTGATTTTGAGTCCGCATAAATGCTTTATATATATGTATATATTTTCATGATTTTTAGTTTCCTATTTTGGCAATATGCCGAATCTTTGAGGAAATGAAATTTCTCCTAGGAGAAGTTTTATTTCTTCACTGATTAGATCAGTAAGAACCATCTTTGAAATTATCTAGAAAACAAATAACTAAAATCAATCAACGAAAATGTTTTGATTTAAATTGGAGATAAATGCTCTGCTACCTTAAAATATTTGGGAAAGTATATTGGATGTAGGAGTTCTGGTTTCTGCTAAGGGGGAAAAAAAAATTCTAGGAATGGAATTAATATTTAATCATTTTTCAAAATTTAATGAATTTTGTCAATGCAAAGATTTTGTCTAAAATCATTAGAAGCTGTACTGTGGGCAAATGCGTGGAAAAAATCATCTGGACATTGCATACACATGTGCACTTTTTTTTACAAGTATAAATATAATGAATATGCTTCAGTATAAACCAAATTTCGCTGGTTTTCCTAAGAATTGAAGGATTTTTTTTTTAAAGCTTTGTATACTGTAGATTTTTTATTGTTAATGTGGAAATAATACTTTTTAAAAGATAAAATTTACATTAAATATTATGCAATACAAAATATTAATGTTCCATGTATGTGTAAGTACTGTTTTATTTATAAAAGTAAAACAAATGGATGCAAAGATTGCCAAAAAAGAACTACGAAGGCTCTAGTGGTGGAATGGAAAGTGAGGGAAAAATTCATTTATTTTTTCCTAAAAATAAATGAATCCAAAGTTTATAGAGATATATTTTCTGTTCAGAAACTCGAGTGCATTGGACATGTTAAAAAAAAAATGGGTACTTGCTTTAAAATTTTGAAAAATAGCTTAAAGTCAGTTAAACTGTCAGATGGGGGAGAAAAAAAAATTTCTGGACGTGCCTGGCTTATGGATGCTGAAATTCTGCTAAATCAGAAATATTATGGATTAGCAATTGAAATACTTCCAAATCAGTTGCAGAGATATCAAAATCAGTATGGGCAATTTACTTTCACAAGCTCTCAACTGATGACAAGCCCCAACATGGTTTGTGTCCTATGGACTCTAATATAATAGAAATTTGGTGATTGGAGCATAGTATATTCATAAATATTCATCTTCCAGAATCTGTTTTATTAGCAGCTAAGAAAGTGTTTAGAGAGCTAATAGCTAATTGATAAGAGCTCTTAACAAAATGTATTCATGGGCAAACACAAAACCCTAATTAGAGTTTTAACAATTATGTATGGGAAAGAATTCCTAAAAACACATTTGTTGGACTTAATACATTAAAAATAGGTGTCATGGATGCTGTAATATGCTTTAATGATGGAAAGTTTACAGTCGAATTGAAGTATTAAAAAATTTAGTTATTACACATAGTAGAAATGCTTCATATCAGAGAAGCTGATATTGTGTACAAAAAAGCTTGTAAAGAAGCAAGAACAATTAAAAGTCAAATTAAAAGAATAGCTTAGCTTCAGGAAATGTCAAATCAGGATGAATAGGACCCAGGGAGGTTTTAAAAATTATATTTACCTACAAAATAATCTATATTATAGGTTTTTTTTTTTTTTTTTGCAATTTTCTCAAAATAGGTTTTTTCAAATTTAGATATGCATATAAAAAATTCTATTTGTTATAGAGATTTAAAATTTTATACTGTAATATACTGAATCATTATGTATCTATTAAACACTTTTTTATATATTTCTGGGTAGTAATATAGTTTTAAAAGTATATATATGATGAAAAATTTCACGATTTTTGAGATTTTCTAGTTATATAAGTAATATCTTTAAAAAATTTCTATTTTTTATCTAATAAAACAAAAATAAGTTCATTGTAATTATTATACTTTTACTCACATATTATGCTGAGTTTGAGATGATATTAAGCAGAAGTTTTTTTTTTCTGAGTGTACCTATGTGTACCTGCATATGTGTGGATATTCGCATCATGACACATTTTTGATTTGCTATAGAAAAATAAATTCTTTAAAATATAACTATTTTTTTTATTGTATTTAATTGAAAACGGTACTTTCTTTTTGTATATGCCGTATTTTTATTGAGAAATAAATTTTACTTGTATTAAATCCCCTTTATTTACAACTAAAATTTTGACTGTTTTCGTTGTCAGGACCGTCCCGTATTGCTTTAATCTGGAAAAGATTTGAGGTGTTCTTTTATAATATAGATTTAACTTGTAGAATTCTTAAAACATTTTCAGACATTGCATAGTGTATATTATTATTCATATTAAATATTTCTATTTATATTAGTATTTATTTTAAAGATTACTTTTTTTTACAGGATGTAAAAAAGATACCCAACACTAATAAGTCTCCAGTCGATTTATCTCTATATATGATGGTAAGGTGATAAATTTGTGTTTGTGTAAAGCATGCCTTTAAAATAACTAATTTCAAAATGTAAAATAATTTTAGTGGTGACTAAAGAAAAAAAAGAGAAAATTATAATTATATTCAAATTTTTATAACTTTTATTTCCTTCCTTTATGTGGTCATTTCGTGTCCACTCAACCACACCTTAGCATTCATGATCTCAGTTTTTGAGTGATTGTGGCATTGTTGTTCCTTTTATGATTTAAGTGAACATTCAAAGACTGTCAAACAATTTTTTTTGTTGTTCATTTGATATAGAATGATAAAGATGATTAAATCAAACTATCTGTAATATTTACATTTTTTGACAGACAATCAAGGAATGAGGATTAGCAATTTTTTTAGGTCTAGCAATGTCAAATCACAACTATTAAAAATATTAGATGCTTTTTTAAAAACTTTTTAATATGCAAGTTAAAAAAAAACCCTGCTTGATTCTAAAAAATATTACTATTAAAAATTTAAAATTTGTGGGTTTTCTTTCTTCTGTCAAATAAAATACCTGTAATGATAATTGAAAAAAAAAAAGTTTGAGCTTTCAATTGTATCAAAATATATGAAGAATATAAATTTTTGACAATGCATTTAATTAAATATCTTTTTGTTATTTAGCCTCCTAAACATCGCAGCAATGTTGTGTCAACTCCTGCAGGTGTAAGTAATTTTCTCCATAGTAAATTGTTTTTAATGTTAAATTTGATTGAACCTTTTTATCTATATAAGAATTAACTATTCATCCAAGCTTCATAGAGAATTTTCATGTTTTATTTTTTGTAAAATTTATGAAGAATTTCTTACTGTACTAACAGCAAAGTTTGTATTCCCTTTCATTCCAGACCCCCAAAGGACCCCCTATAGCCAATATAAGTTCAATTTCTAAATTAACAACTTTGAAAAGCTGTGGGATGAGAAAATTCCAGAATTCTACAATGGTAAGTTTTTTTCCCCTTACTATATAAAGTTATTGAATCTTCTAAGATGCTTCTTATTTTATGCCAGTTGTTTTATCTGTTTTAAATAAATGTTTTTTTTTTATGATAGGATTCTCTTCCTCTTCCATCTGAAGAGAAAAATAAAGTTCCTGCTGATATCTTCCAAACAGATTCATTACAACAAATACCACTGTAAGTTAACTAGTTGTGCATTAATATACATTAAAATGTAAACTATACTTTTATTTAAAGCAATAAGCTTTTACTATGACTCATATGAACAGCATTGTTGTAGTACTACAGCGTTGTTGAAGTACCCCTGTGAAATTTTATTTATTAGCTGTGCTTAAAGTATACTGTTTGTATGTGTTTCATCAACTGTATATTTTAAAATTAATATGACATAAAAAGGGCTCAGATTTTATTGATTGATTTTTCAGTGCTAAAGGTGGTGGTAAAATGAAAAGCAAAATGCTTAAACAACATCAACCTAGTGCTGGAAGTAGCTCTTTTGAGGTATGGTAAAGAAGTTTTTATTATAAAATATATTTAGGATGAACTTAGTTGAAAACTTATTTCTGAATTTGATTTTTTAAATTGTTATTATTATTTTAGCAGTTGGAACCTGCACCACTGCCCAATATACCACTTTCCATCTCTACATTGCCTACATTTAGTTTTGGACCGAAGCCTGACAGAAGTTCAGAAATTCTCAATAAAATTGGAAATGATTTTGTTTTTTCCTCTCCTATTGAAGTATTGCCTAAAGTACCTGTGCATAATAATAATGTATGTATACAAATGTTACGAAATGGCTTTTTTATTATTGTCTGTTTTCTGATAAGGAAACCCTACATACTTTTGCTCATGCATCAGTCTATTTTTATTACATCAAAACTGAGGTGAGATAATAGCTGCAGGAAGAGATGCTTATTTTTCACTCTGCAATATGTAAAAATATTACTATATATATTTAAGTAAATAGGGCAATTGAAACAAAATGAAAGTCAACATCAGAAAAGAGTTGGGAAAGAAAAATGTGTCTAAAAAAAAAAAAAAACTAGTGGAGGATTTTTGTACTCACTGCATCATTTTTAAAAATGATATTCTTGAGATTCTACAATAAACAGTATCTTTTGAATCAATATATCTTTTGCTCCTTCAAGACACAAACACACACATACTCATATAAAATTCATATTTGGTTGGAAGTATGATTCATAAATTTTTTTTGCAAAAAAACTTTGGATTTTTCTTCTTTTTTTATATAGGAATATTCAAAAATTAGAATGGGAGAAATGATTTCAGTTTAGCAAGATTTTCTTTTTCCATTAGACATTAATTAAATCAAAGATTTGACCAAAAACTAATACTTTCGAAGCAATATTGTAGTTTAGTTAAGGAATTTTTTTTTTTTTGATAATGCTGTAAAGAAACTGGAATTTTCTTAAATGCTAAAAAAAGTAAACAGTTTTTTTTTTTTTTTGAGTATTTGTATACAGTTTGTAATAAGTTCAGAAACAAAGGGGGGAAAATACAACATTTTTCATTGTCAGATTGAATTAAAAAAATTTTTTTTTAAATTTGGTTCTTTGATAAATATTTGTTTTGATATATGTCCGTACATCATTTTTAAATATTATTTAATACACTGGTGTGCAAAACTTAAGCAACAGGTATGTTTTTTGCCATAACTTCACGAGAAATCATTTGAGAGACATGAAATTCAGAAATGAGATATAGCATTTTGTTCTGAAAGAATGATGAAAGCATAGTTGCGCAGAAATGAATACAATGCATACAGTATAGAATCAAACAAAAAAAGGCTTTATTGAACTCATAGTATCGTTACACATTATTGTCTGTCCAAGAGGAAGAACAGCAAGCAGATGTTCCTTAGTATGGGATATGCCCTCCCCTTACTGCAATGGTTGCTTCGCACCGTCTCCCCATACTCAGCAGCAGATTGTCCAACAGTTCTTGAGGTAAGAGTGCCCATTCCTCAATCAGCATCTGTTTAAGTTGTCGGGTGTTCCCAGGAGGATGTAATCCTGCAGCAAGGCGTCTCCCCAAAGCATCTCACACATGTTCTATCGGATTTAAATCAGGGGTGCATGCCGACCAATCCATTCGAGTGATATCTTCACTTTCCAGGAGATCCTCAACAGCATGAGTCCTGTGTGGCCGTGCATAAAAACGAAGTCTGTCATCGTCAGATATCCATAAAAACGAAGTCTGTCCAATGTCATCCATAAAAACGAAGTCTGATCCAATGACACCTCGGAACAGACGCACATGGGGAAGGATCACCTCCTGACAATAGTGATCTCCAGTTACAGAAACGGTCTCTTTCCTTGATGTTACAAGTGATTCCCAACGCCAGTTGATTTGGAGAGAGATCAGGACACGGTTTCATCCCAGTAACATCACTGAAAGAGACCGTTTCGGTGGTCCTGGAGTTGTCGTCTGGGGAGGCATTATGATGAACGGGCGGACTGAGCTCCACGTTTTCAACAGAGGTTCTTTTAGGCCAATATTTGCTTTATTATGAAGATACCTTATTGTACTTGATAATTATTAATACACTTACTTATATGTGCCTCATATTCAAATCACTGTAGAAATTAATAAATAAAAAATGCATATATAACTTTTAGAAAATATTTTCAAAATCTTACTGGCAGTAAAAATTATTAGGATTCAAAAATTTTATTTATAGAAGAAATTCTGTTTTGGACAAGTAGAAACATTTTTACCATTGATGAAATTAACAAACAGCCGAAGTCAACTTCTGCACCATTTGTGTATGTGCAAGTGTTTTGTCACTACAGACTAATATATTTGGTAGTCATAAATATATATGATTTTGAAATATATGGTACTGATTTTGCTGGTAGTTGCAAACTTGATTATCATGTTGGTTTAGTTGTTTTGAATCATGCTATCATTTCTAGGAATTAAACATTGCTGAGTTTTTTTTAAGGAGATTTTTACTATTTATGCTACTTTAAAAACAGTAAGGCTTTTATTGAAGAAAAAGTCGATAACCTGTACAGATTTAAAAAATTCAATTGAAACAGTCATCCTTTGGTTCTTAGAATAATAAAATGATTTTTTAAGGTACTAGACTATAATTTTAACATTTTATTCTGTTAAATTCCTTGGCACATTGTTTATCACTAGAAATAACCAAGTTGATACTGCAGTAAAAATAGCTAGTTCCATTATTGAAACTTTTTCTTTTCACTTTTAGATTTTTTTTTTTGACTTTTAGAAACTTTTTTTTTTCTCGCAAATTTCATTTTGTTAACTTTGTTGAATTGGAGAGGGAAGAAAGAAACAATATTTTCTAATTCTTCTGAAACATAGTTATTGAAATATTTTAAATTAGATTGTTTGTATAAGTATATGATTTTATATGCAATTTAGTTGATATATTTTCAAGTCATATGTCCATTTTAGTTCTTAAATTCTGCATTTTCTTGTAAATTGCTTTGTTTTGTGTGTGCTAAATTTCTTTTGTTTGTGGAGACCAAGAATTAATTAAAATTTAAAAGTTTTACTCTTATTGTATTTCCTCTCTTTAGCTTACTGTGATCAATCCACCTGGTAGTTGGGAATGTTATGTATGTCTTGTGAGGAATTCTTCAGATAAACAGAAATGTGTAGCTTGTGAAGCACCAAGACCATCTAAGACAAGTTCGTCAGGTAATATAGTTTTTTTTTTGTCAAGTATTTTGCCGTATTTCTAATACATAGAGGTTTGGTATTGTCTGAATTTCTACATCACAATATATTGTTAGATATAAAATTATAATATGTCAATGCAATGCAATATTAAATTAGTATATTTCAAGTCACAAAATTAAAACTTCTTTTAAAAAGCTAAAGTTTAATCTAAATAAAAGTTAAAGCTAAATAATAAAACAGGCATATCTGTATACAGTCATATCTACATATTTAAAAAATGCTATATTTGCTTTACCTAATAAAAATCAGCCACTTTATATGTTTTGCTATTTTTAAATGCTGCATTCTGCAAAATGTTTTTGAACTATATTTGCTATAAATCCAGTATGACGTTTCTGCGAAATATTATGATGCTCAAACTGGTTTTATCAATAACAGTGCAATAATTGATTTTCTGAAAATGGACATGTGCTAAATAACTACTCATTTGAATTCAAAATGAAATCTTTGATTTTTGACATTACTTTGCCATTTGACATCATGTGTGCCAATATCAATCTGTCCACAGTTTATCAGAGAGAAATACCAGTATTTGGTATAGTTTTTTTTTTTTTTTTTTTTTTGGTAATTAAAAATTGTAAAATTGAGTTTGACTTGGCGACATATTGCCTGAATGGCTATCACTGTTACGATTTTGCAATTCACGATATAAAATGATGCAGTATTGCTTATGTGAACAGCACAGTAGTTGGACTAAAACTTGCTGATAAAAAGAATGAAAGCAACTGTAATAATTCAGTTTTATATTTATAAGAATATATTTCTTAATATTATTATGATAACTAAATTATATGGGAAATCCATCATGATTT
Source organism: Argiope aurantia (assembly GCA_026543865.1). NCBI lineage: Eukaryota > Metazoa > Arthropoda > Arachnida > Araneae > Araneidae > Argiope > Argiope aurantia. The sequence continues at coordinate 775,375 of JAPMOR010057291.1, forward strand.
TATCAAAGAAATGAAGGAGAGGGGAAGTAATCATCATACCTTAGTTTTAAATAGTGGAGCAGAAACTTGGCATTTAATATATGTAAAAACTATGAAAATGTTGTAATTTCATTTCAGTATTTAAAAATATTGAACAAAAACTATGAATTAAATTATTAAGGATTTATTGAAATTAGAAAATAAAAAGACAATAAATTGGAATCAATTTATTTTGCATTCAAAGTTGTGTAAAAATTATTTTTATGCAATATTTTCAAAAGATAATGCTGAGTTTTTCATTTTGACATGCAGAATATATTTGGTTTGAATTTGGTAAAGTTAGACTAAATGGTTTTCACTAAAGAATGCGAACAGACACTTTTACTTTTATTAACTAGTCAAGGTTTTGTTTTGATCTTCTATATGCTATCTAACAAATAAGAATGGTTTTAATACTTTCTTTTTTATGAAATGTTGATATTTTTCTTCTCGATTTGCTTCTTATATATTCTTTATCTAAAATAAAAAAAAGTATATTATAAACTTTTCAAAACACAAGAATTGGAAATAAAATTTTTTTTGAACTATTCTACCATTATTTTTTAAAATTTGTTTTATTATATAACATTTTTTGATAATGCTATTATTGGTCTTAAAATAGTGATTGTGATTAATAATAAAATTATGCAAATTGCTGTAATGAAGACAACCTTGCTTACTTTTCAGCACTTGTTAACAAAATTTGAAATAACATTTAATAAATATTAAAAATTTTGAAAGCATTTTAATTTTATTAAAATGTACTTTCTGTTTTCTTTTCTCACCTTGCACTTCCTTAATTTTCCGATATTTTTTATATAACTTTTTTCCAATACTGCCTTTTGATACATTTAAAATTAATAGATCAAAAAGAATAATTTAAAATTCTTGAAAGTGTAATTACAGCCTGTGAAAATACTTGAAGCTTGCATTCATTTTTTCAATTTACTGACAGAGAACTAACAACTCAAATCTAAAAATGTTTGTCTATGATTTCAGATAGCATTATAATAATCAATTTTCAGAAGAAGGAGAGGTTAAATTTAACATTTTTTTTCCAATTATTTATTCAGCGCATTTTTCAGTCATCTTAATGTTTATGAACTATTAATACTATTAAGTAAATACTATTTAAGTTAAGTACTATTAAGTACTATTTAATGTTCTTCGAACACCACTTTAACAAGAATGTCACCGTTAATGTTAAATCTGCTGAATTTCCTTTATATCAGAAAATGAAATTTGTACGATTTTTTTACTATAAAACAACTGCATTTTAATGTTAAGGAAAATTATATCGGTTTTTCACCTATTCTATATTATTAGATATTTTTTGTTTATAACTTTTCGATTCACATTGCTTTTTGTATCAGTTGATCTAAAAAAAGATATTTTTAAATGTAAAATATGTAATTAGATCAATGATTAAAGCAAAGTGTCCTGTTGTGCCTTTTCATCTGTATTTACTTAGACAAATGTTTTTCATATTTAGTTATTTTTTTGTATGTCAATCTAACTATTTTTTATATTTAATATATATGAAATTAATTCATGGAAGAGATGAATAATTGTCTAGTAGAAGAAAAATACTATATTCAATATATTTTCTTTCACTTCTTACAATTAATTTTTTCTGTAGGTCTGACAGATTCAAAAAGTTTCAAGTTTAGCTCGCCCATAACTTATGAATTCAGTTCATCTTCTACTTCTCAAACAACAACTTCAACTTTTACATTTAGTTCTAGTTGTTCAGCAACAAGTTCTTTCTTCACTCCTGTTACAAGTTCTGTTACGTCTGTGAACAACACAACTGAACAGAAAGCTCCACCATTAATTGAAACATCTACTCCTAAACCATCTATTTCTGAATTTAAGGTATGTATGTAACTATCTTTGGAAACTGTTTATGAAATTTATAATTTTTTTTTAAAGAAACCTACTTTTTTATTGCTTTGGGGAGTAAAAATAAGAATTTCGGTGGTGTTTCAATAAGAATGTCCGATTTGAAATTTAAGCAATTTTTAAATAAATTTTAGTAAAAATATACATTTACTCTGGACATTCTTTGGGTCATTCTTTCAGTCATATTCATACAATGCTTAATTTATATACTTATCTCTGAATCTATTATGAACATAAATATTTTCATGTATCAAGTTTTGGAATTATTCTTTTTTTGTTAAAAATTCAAAGTTTTGATTTAAAATTATAGATTTAAAAAAATAAAAGATTGGTAAAATATATAAATATGAACTGAAATATTAGATTCTTGTTCATAGTATAACTAGAATCTTACTTTTGGTCAAATTTTATTATAATATATAAAACTTTTCCAAAGAGATGTTGATTGAAAGGAAAATAACTAAGAATCACAGTTTTCCAGAAAATGCATTTGAAAATTTTCATACAGGATGAAAGAATTTGTAATCATTATGTAATGTTAAATCTTGCTGCGTAGTTCAAACTCTTGCTTATTTTTGAACTTTATTTTTGATTAATATTGTATTAGACAGTGATTGATTTCTCTTTTATCTGAATTCATTCTTTGCCAGTTTCTATGTAAAATTTTCAACCGTCAATAGATTAATTGATATTTCTAAATACTTGGGAATGAATAATATATCAAAACAACATTAATTAATTGCATTGCACTATGTGCTTTTCTTTCTTATGAGCAAAATCTTATTCTGGCAAATTAAACTGTTAGATGCATTTTCTCCTCCCCTTGTCATTTTGATCCACACTGTTTGAGTGCAATATATGCATTTAGTCTTATTTTGACTAGTTCATCTTTGTGGTTTATCTGTGGTTGCTACTCTTTCTAATTTTTTTTTGATAATCAGAATTTGCTATACTCTTGAATAGAAAGTAAATATCCTCTCGCCCATCTTTCATCGAATCCTTGTTTAGTTAAAATCAATGCCTTCTGGAGCATGGGCATTAGTGAGGAGGTTATCCATGTCTGAAAAAAAGAGAATGAAATATGAATTTGATAAAAATTTACAGTATTCATTTAATCCATTTTTTTAAACATGTTATTGGAAATAACTTTTTTATGAAGAAAAAATTAGTGATAAGAATCAAATTTCCACTTTTCATAGTGTAATATAAGTTAATAATTTTGCCCTTGTGCAAGTGATTTTTTAAAAAAATTAGATTTGAGTTAAAAGTAATACAATTTTGCTGTTACTGAATGATTTAATTTATTTTGGTGTAATACCACCTCCTGGTTTAAAAATGCTTACTATTATTGCTAATATTTTCTTGTATTTTTTTAGAAAAAATGTGTGTTAAGTTAAAGTTATTATCCATTAACTGTTTTTGTTATTATTATTATTCAGTCTTGATTTGAATGTTACATACTCTCCAAGATTCAGTATCTCTTCTATCATCAGTATCCCAGTCATCAGTATCTCTTCTATCAATATGTTACACATAACATATTGATATATAACATAGTATTGACAAATATTTAAAGAATAGATATTTCCAAAAAATTTAATTTAAACAAATATTTTAAACATTATTCAAAAATTATTTAACATTTTATTATTAACTGAATATGAAAGTGAAATAATTTCTTAAAAAGTCACACAGTTAGAATACCATATGCATTTTTGTTATGAGGAATGACTCAGTTTTTGCATTCAAGCTGCAACAAAATTGCATTTTTTAAAAATATATATTTAATTATGCTAAAAATTCTTTCATTACTAGCATTGTGATGAGCAAGGATTTGGGAAAGAATTTCTTATGTATGTCCAGGCAGTTTACTGAAAATTTAATAAACATTGAAAATATGATGCATTCTCTCGCTCCCTTTTTAGCTTTCTGTGTTTAATCCGCCTGGTAGCTGGGAATGTGATGTATGTTTAGTGAGAAATACTTCAGATAAACAGAAATGTGTAGCATGTGAAACGCCAAGACCGTCTAAAACAAATATGTCAGGTAATATACTTTTTTTCTTTCTGGTATTTTTTGTAATTCTAATGGTTGCTATAGTTCTAATATATTTTAAATTAATAAAAGTAGTAATTTAAATTTGTTGGTAATGCAATAAAGATTCTACCTGTCTGACAGAGATCTGGTCCCTCTCATGATGAACCAAATATATCCAACCATTTTTTCGTAACATTACTATTTTTACTTTTTTTTTTTTTTTTTTTTTTTTTGCACAGGATATATGATAATGGTGGTCACTGGCTGTTTGAAAATTTTCCTTGTCTTCAAAATTCATGTTATGAAAGGCATAAGAGCTGTTAATAGCATTTCTATGAGTTTTTCAATAAAGATTGTATGCTAATAGATAACTTAATACTAGAATCTTCATGGTTAAAATTCAAAAAAAAATTTTATTACTGAGAAAAAAATTTCATAAAAACAGCCAACAGATTAGAAACATAAATCTCATGGTTTATTATGCATCTTGATACATAAAGTTTTTTTGGATGAATTCCATTGCAGTTCATATACTTACTGTATATTTGAATGTTTAATGATCTGTGGAGAATAGATAAACAAGCCTCGCCTTAGCAGATTGAAAGGCATTCTTTCTGTTCTTGTGTATTGCAAGCAATTACCAGAAAAAAAATGGTTATTTTATTTTTGTAAGAATTGATCTACTTTTGAAGGGCGTGTCCTACAATTCAGTGGAATTTGAGAATCCAATAATCAAGTTAACATATTTTCATCAAAATATTGAAAAGTTCCAGAATCTCATCAGAAATTGTACGAAGTAATTAAATTTACCATCCCATGCCCAGATTATGTTTGAAAGGGGATTTTTCTGAAATGAAAACATTAAGCTTGAAAAGGTTAAGGAAGTAACATATGTTGAAAAATATGTGATTGCAGCTGAATTGGGTGTGTGTGAAAAAGTTGAAAAGCTGGGCAAATGAAGATTACATTTCAAAATGGTGAAAAGCATGAGAAAAGGAAACACATTGTAGATAAGCTAATTGATTTCAAATCAAAAAGGGCCAAAATTGAAATGAATTTTAGGTTGTAAAAATCTACAAACAAACTAATAGGGAAAGCAGAAGAGAATATAGATTTTCAATGCTTAACAGAATCGAATAATGTTAGAAATCGATATTTCTACAGAATAATTTAAAATATTGTAATGGCATGTTTCCAATTTGTTTCAATGCAAATAAGGATTTCTTAATTTGTATTAATTTTTTGACACCTTTTCTACCTTTATTCTGCCATTTATCGATTAAAAGCAAGGTTAAGAGATTTTTATGGACTTAATTCTATAAAGAAATGTGAATGTCAAGTCAACACCCTTTAGTCGTTTGTGCGAAATCACCATCTAGTAGCTGCTAATTGTAAGAGTTTTTATTGTATGTCTCAAAATACACTTCAAATTGCAAGTTTTAACTTACGAACTGAAAGTGAGCGTAACAAATGTCTTTAGTGCCCTTTCTCTAAGCATTTAATAGTAGTAAGCAGGAAAGTAATTGTGAATTTAAATAAAAGTGAAAATATTGTATTTAAAGTTATTATTTGTATTTATATATTTAAATAATGTAATTTTATGGTCCTTGAATATTCTTAAAAAGTACCTTAAAAGCCCTTGGAAAGTCAGTGAATTTTTTTTTTTTTTTTCATCAAGGAGTGGGAACTCTAAATTAGATCACTGTTTAAAACAAGAGCATGAACATCAGGTGTTCTTTTCCCTCCAAAGTATTATTTACTTTATAGTTTTTTTTTATAACTTTATTATTTAATATACATCCATAGTACTATTTTTTAGATTTAATGATATATAATTAAAATTTAGATGTGATAAATTAACTTCTTAAATGTCTAATTCAAATAAAAACTGTATATGCAATATATTTTCTTTCTCTTCCTAACCTATTAACAATATCTTCTGTAGGTACAAAAGACCAGAAAGGTTTCAAGTTCAATTCGCCAATAAATAATGAAATGAGTTCATCTTCTACATCTCAAACAACAACAACTTCAACTTTCACGTTTGGTTCTAATTCCTCAGCAACAAGTACTTTCTTCACTCCTGTTTCAAATGCTGTCACATCTGTGAACAGCACAGTGGAACCTAAAGCTGTCCCTTTGATTGAAACATCTGCTCCAAAACCATCTATTTCTGAATTTAAGGTATGTGTCTATCTTTGGAGCACTTTTTATGAGACTTATAAAATTTTAATGAAAGAAACCTATTTTTCATTGTATTGGGAAATAAAAATAAGAATTTCAGTATTCCTTATTATTGTTATTACATTGACTTCTTTTCTTCTCCCCTCCCCCAGATTTCTGTTGTTTTTAAGTAAATATTTCAATGTTTTTGCAGTGTTTTATATTACAGTATTAATTACTGAGAATGATATTAAATAAACCTTTCTCATGAATATGCTTATCTTATAGTTACTGGTAGAATTCTACTTTTTAAATTTGGCAGAATTCTTGGCTTACGAAAATAACTTACAAAGGGATATGATTGGAGAAACTGTATTTGTAGTATATGTAATGATAAGTATGATATATGATAAGTTAAAGAAATTTTTCAATATCAGAGATTAAAAGAATTTTAGTTTGTTATAATCTGTATTATATGTAGTTACACATTCTTTTAGTTATGTATCAGTTATTAATTGAATTTGCTTCATATGTTCAGATTCAGCATTTTTAAATAATTCCAAATTTAAATATGTTAATGGATTATAGGATACTATTTCAACCTATTATATATAAATAACTAAAAGACCATTCTTCTATAGAGTTGGTATGACAATATTTTAAATTAAGTTGTTTGTTTGTATGCAGTTAAGACTTAGCTTTCTTAAGCCTTACTCAAATATAAGCATAAGAGTTATATTTGATTTTGAAAACTAAGTTAGTATTGGTTAGTTTGAGGTGTACTTTTATATCAATATCAGTTGTGATTCAGTGCAAATATTAACTAAGGAAGTAAATATTTTTCTATAAATTTTCTTTCTTTGCTGAATTTTTTATATATGTGTGGACACTTTACCAAGAATTTAATAAACATTAAAAATATAATTTTTATTACTTTCTCTCCCTCCTGCCTTTAGCTTCCTGTGTTCAATCCACCTGGTAGTTGGGAATGTGATGTGTGTTTAGTGAGAAATACTTCAGATAAACAGAAATGTGTAGCATGTGAAACATTAAGACCATCTAAAACAAATATGTCGGGTAATATACTTCTTTCTATTCGTATTTTGTGTGATTGTAATAATTGCTATTTTTGTAATATATGTTACATTTATAGAAGTAATTTTATTCTCTGAATTAGTTTTTATTACTATTATTTTTTTTGTGTATTTAATTTTATTTTAATCAAATATTTTTCATGGTGGAAATCTTTATATTCAATATTATATTGTTAATTTATTTGTAAATAACAGCATCCATTTCAAATTTATCCTTTTCAAATATTACATTCTTGATGCTTCTTCATCATTTTTTATTAATACTGAATCTAAACTAATTAATTTTGTCAGTGTGCTTATTCCAGTTTACTCATAATTTGATATTCATGGTTCTCTTAATATTTTATTTTTAAACACTTAATTATGAGAAATATTTCAGATGTTATAGTAATGGTTTTGCTCTTTGCTTTTGCTTTTATCTGAATTTGCCTTAGGATGCTGGGTCACTTAGTTAAATTGGTTGTGTTCTAACACCTAATTATATATTGTCAGTAGAAAATTCTCTTTTTCATTCTTCTAGCTAAAATGCTATTGATTTCAACTCTAAATTTGTGTAATGTAGTTCAGTAAATAAAATATAACATGTTGAATTTTTCTTAGGAAAAGGTTAACATTAATCATTTAACTTTCAGAATATTTTTCTTATAATTTAGAATACTGTAGTATAAAGTGCTTTATCTACTGATTCTATACAGGAAAAAAAATTAGAAAAATGGGAATTCTTTATGATTTTATTTTTAAAAAAATGAAGCAATAAGCAATTTTTATTCTGTAGTTTTAAATAATGAAACAAATACATGCCATTTAATATTTGAATTAATTATGAATTTTTTTTGTATTTTTCTGCAATATTAAGAAATACTGCTGCAACTTGTGCATAAAAGTATTTTAAACAATTTGTTGAAATTAAGGGGGGAAAATAGAAAGTAGAAATTGCGTTGAAAAGTCCTTTTTTTTTTTTTTTTTTTTTTTTTAATTCTGAATTGTATAAACATTTTTCTGCAATAATGTTTTTAAACGTTAATTCTGAAATATTTTGTAGTGTTAAATTAATTAATATTTTAAGAGACTTGTCCTGAGTTGCTCACTTCTACTTCCAGAATATATTTAAGTCAAATTTGGTAAATCTGGGCAAATGTTCTTCGGTGGAGAGTTTCTTTCACTTTTAATATTGGACAAGTTTTTAGCATTGCTTACCTATCTTTTTTTCACATGCTTTCTAACAAGGAGAATTACAGATTCTTTCTTTTTCTCAAATGTTGATTTTTTTTTAAAATCATATTTTCTGATATTTTTTAGTTACCTGAAAAATTGCCTTCATAAATATTAAAGATGTAATTTCTTTTTTTTTTGCTTATTATATTATGTCCTTTGAATTATATATATATATATATATATATTGCATTTCTGTTAAATAAATTAATGAGATATTAAGGATTTAATAGAAATATTTGAGTAGTTTAGAATTGAAAAAAGTATTAAAATTTTTTTCTGCTTTAATTCAAAATAAATGTTTTTTACTTTGAAAACCACTATTATTGTTAAATATGCTTAATTCCATTTATATTTGCTTATGAAATTTGTAAATTGTCTTTTGAAATATAAAACAACTGCATTTTAATTTTGTTAAAAATTCTTTGTTTTTTTCTTATTCTATATGCTGCTTTGATATTCAGATATTTTTAATAACTTTTCTTTCAACAGTGTTTTTTGATACAGTAGGATTAAAAGGAATATTTTAAAATTGTTAAATATTTAATTATGTCAATATTTAAAACGAGAGAGAAGATCTAGTGTTCTATTGTATTTTCATTTCCTATATAAGCATTTATTTTTTGTTCTTATTGAAAATGTGTTTAAAATTTCATTTTTAAATTTAATGATATGAATTGAATATATTAAAGAGAGAAATTAACCACAAATGTGTATTTGATATACAGAGTGTTGGAACCAAATGTCCCTAATTTGGTTAATCGATTAAAAAAATTATATTTTCCAAATGTTGGTTGTATGAGGCAAAATTGGCTGCTATACTCTTAGATTTTGGCCAAATTTTATTTTTTGTGCTTGATATATACTGAAAGTGCTAGAGAAGACACAAATTGTCTATTGACATGCAGAATACAAATACAAAACATAATTTTGCTAAGAATGTTTTGGAAAAGTTTATAAAAGGAATCCCTCAATACTAGGGCATTAAAAAGTGACAAAAAATGTTTCTCAAAACTAGAATTGTATAAAAGAGATTTAGAGATAATAACTATTCAATTTCTGATGCACATGTAGGTGTTCAACAAGCTTTCTATTGGAACTGAAATTATAATACTGTCTGAAATATTCCCAGAGCTACTAAGGGAACTTATTTGAAAGTGCACTGACTTGTTAATAAATGTTTTTTAGTACCATTATTACATTTCACACTTTTTTTCTTTTCAAGTGTCTGTTAAATATAGCAATTTCTCCAACTTGGGAACAATTGATTCAAACACCATGAATTTTTTTTTGTCTTAAACAATTAACTTATTGTCTTTTGTAGGTTTGAAAGATCCTGGAAGTTTCCAGTTCAATTCTCCCATAACTTTTAAATTTGGTTCATCTATTATAACTCTAACAACAACAGCAGCGACAACAACAGAAACTTCAACTTTTACATTTGGTTCCAGTTGCTCAGCAACTAGTACTCTCTTCACTCCTGCTTCAAGTACTGTCACATCTGTGAACAGTGCAGTTGAACCTAAAGCTACATCATTGACTGAAACATCTATTCCTAAATTATCTGTTCCTGAATTTAAGTTTAATGCACCAAAAGTGCCATCACTGGACAATTCAAAATCTGATATACCTGTCATTGATCTTGTGGACAAAAATGAAAATGCTGATGTCATTGATCTGGTGGACAAAAAGGAAAATGCTGAGGTTGTTGATCTTGTGGACAAGAAGAAAAATGCTGATGCTAAACCATCATTATTCAGCATACCTGAGAGTAATAATAGTAGTAATGATGGAGATTCATTGCCGGTTATAACAACTAGTAGTAACTCTGCCTTCAAAATACCCTCTTCTATAATGGGAAATACAAGTTTTACATCATCTGCTTCTACTGAAAATAAATTTACCTTACCGCTTCCTGTAAAGACAAATATTTCAGAAGTAGATTCTAAAGCTTCTGATTCTAAAAAGATCGAAAGTGTCTCTTCTGGTCAGTCAAAAATTGCTCCAATCGGTGGTTTCAATTTCAAAATATCGTCTTCAGCTACATCAGCTTTTGGCGCAGCAAATTTAAATACTGACAGAAACAATGCTTCTCAAGTGAAAAGTATTAATGCTGAACAAAAACCAGATCCTATTTTGGGTGTAAATGTGACAACTCCATCTTTATCCACACCCATCTCAATAGCAACTTCTTTTCCTTTATTTAAAACTGGAGATAAAGTGGAGACTGCAAAGACAAGTGAAGCGTCAGCTATAAAAAATATTTTTGCATCTTCAGTTGGCTCAAGTTCTACATCTACTACACCTACATTCAATTTTAGTAGTACTCCTATTTCGTTATCAGGATTGACTTCTACTTCATCTCAATCTGGTGTATCTCTGGCTCCTACCCAGACTCAGGCATTTGGCAATATGGTTAAAAGTCAAGACGTGAAAAGTGGTGTATCTGTGCCATCTTTCGGTCCTGCTACTACAGCCAGTACTTTTACGTTTGGAACTCCAGCTGTTACCACAACTCAATCCAATCCATCCTCTGGTTTTTCATTTTTTACTTCAAATGCAGCAAATACTGTTTCAGCAAGCACTACTTCTGCTTCTAGTGTATTCATGTTTGGTAATCCTAGTACTTCACAGGCATCCACCACTGGTGGTAAGTTTTCTAATTCTCTTATTGATATTCTAAATATGTATATTTTTTAAATGTCCCCCCTCCCCTTCTTTTTTTTTTTTACCTTAATGGTTGGAAAAGTATAATGGTATACCTTATACCTTTATGGCTGAAAAAAGTATAATGGTTGAAAAAGTCTTTGTTTGGATTGTGAGTTTGAGATCCTATTCCACCCAAGATCTAAGGAGTGGGGCACAATTTCATCAGCCGTAACTGTCATTTGTTCATGGTTCATCCTTTTTATAAATTCAAAATCAGCTTAAGTTAACTAGATGATAGTAATATTTTTTAATTACTGTATTTTACATTCATGTATCTGGGCCTTAAATAGAGCATAGATAAGAAACACACTGTTGAGTGTTTAAAAAATAAATAAATGGGTGTAGTATTCCATATTCAATGTGATATTGAATGATATAATCTGTTGAAAGTTGTTTTACTAACCAAGTCAAAAAAGGAAGGGGGGGAATAGGATTATTTAAACCTGAAAATGAATCTTGTCATTCTCATATACTAATAAGCTTTGTGAATTTTCTATTGCATTCATTAGAATACACTGATTATTATTGTTGGATAATTAGTGTTTATTAAAAATAGTTCAAAATGACTTGAAATATAAAAATAATTATATTTATCAAACAAGCAAGTTATTAAATTAGTTAATAGATCAAGTTTTCCAGTTAAATAGTTGCATTGAACTTATGATAAAGGCAAGAAATGTTAAATGTGTGTATGAGAGGGGTATAAAAATATGAATTATATTAAAATGAAATTTTTTTAGTGTTGAATTTTGCTTACAAATAAGTAACTGACTTGTTTTTAGAGGAGTTTTATTCAAGGAAATTTTGCAAAATTATATTGTCACTTTTATATGCTATAAAGTAAAATATATCTTTTAATACTTAAAATCATCTTATCCAGGTCTTTTCTTCAATTTTCTATAATAACAATCTAATAAGCAGTTTATTTAAAAATTTAATTATAATTCAAATATCATGTTAATGAGCATTTTCTTAAAAAAATATGTATATCAATGGTGGCACTTTGACTACTTAGTCTGTAAGCGAAAGCTTTACTAATCATGCTGTTTTGCAGCTGAATGGCTGTTTCAACTTACAATCGTATAAGCTAGACTGAAAGTTTTAAATTTATTTTTCCAGAATTGCTGAATATTGTACTTTTAATAGCTTATGAGTGAATTTCCTATAGAGCTGAGATACTTATAGAGGGAGTGCAACCCTACTTTGGTGTAGGACAAGATAAAATCACATGACTTGTGGCCAGAATTTGTGTTCACTGTAACCGCATTCTCTGTTCACCATTATATTTCAATGGCAGATTTTTTCTTGCTTTTAACTGTTGGATTTTAAAACTTATTTAAGCCATGGTTAACTATTGCTGTGCAATTGGATGCAAAGAAAAAGCTTCTATGGATAGTCCTGTATAATTTCACAGATATGTACAATAAACATGTTCTGTTTATATCCATTTTAAGTCAATTTAAAATTTCATAACCTCCATCAATGAGTGATTTTAGTGTTAAAACTGAATAATATTTCATAGTTTGGTTTAGTTATTGTATTAAATTTATTTAATTTGTTATTAAGCTTCATTTAAACTGATGTAACTGCATTATATTTTGTTACTTGCTTTATTTTAATCTCGAATGTGTTGCAAGTGCTTGGCTGCAAGCTTGGCATGATTTTTTCTCGCCAATACAAGTGTTTACATAAAAACACTGTTGGTAATTGGTAATGGTAAAAAAAAAAAAAAAAAAAAAACCACTATTGACCGATTAATAATTTTGTATTTATTTTAGTCCAAGTAAAGTTCCTTATTATTTCCAATATGTTTTTTTTGCCATAAATATTCGAATCGTATTATACCGTAAAAGATATTAAATGATCATTGTGAATGAAATCGTGAAACTAAAACGTTTTATTGAAAATGTTATATAGTAAAATTTCATAAATATGCTAGCAGTAACTGTATGATTTTATAAATTTTAATTAAGATTATTAGAATCTAGTGGATATTCTAAAGATAAACTATTAAAGAAAGAAATGCTATCTTTACAGATAAAAATTTTGTCTGAATGTTAACTTTATTAATAACTTGCGATATGCACATACCCTAAAATCACCATTTTCGTAAAAATTTCGAATTTCCTTATTATTTTGTATTAAATCAACACATTTAAGATTCCAAAAATGATTTAATTTTGTTTCTGCTGTAGTTAGAAGCAAAGTTACCGCCAACACTATAAACCAGAAGCAAAATATTTAAAACTAATATTAACAAGGAGAAGGCACAAGGTTTAAAATTGAGTTCGGAATGAGATTTTGTATAATGATAGTATACATTTAGAATGTTTATTAATGAAAATATTAAGACTCGATAGTCAACCTTAAAACTTTCAAATTAGCTTATATACTAATAATGTGTTACCCGAACGAGCGCTCGAGTAGTGTAGTGGTTAGGGCACTGGCGTAGCATTCAGGAAACCTGGTTTCGATTTTGAGCTAGCGTTGTTTTTTTTTCTCTTTCTAAATTATTTCAAAATAATTTCACAGTTTTAATTAATCTTTTTTATTTTTTATGCAAAAATAAATATTATTCAGAATATTCAAGGGGGAAAAAAGACCTGGGTCACTTTTATAATCTGCTTTTATTATAAAAAGTTTTTTTTATCTGCATGAGATAATGATAAAAGCATTTGAACATGTAATGTAAAATTAAAAGATGTTTTGTAGTAAAATGTTTACTTAAAGAAGAAAAATACTCATTTTTAATTAATGCACAAAAAAAGTAAATATAATTTAAATCAATAAACTCGGTTACTAATATAAAAAAGAAAACATTATTTTCGAAACCAGTTTGCTTAGTTTTCCAAGAATTGAGGAAATATTAACCGGAAATGAAAACCGACTGGACCCAATGTCGGGAAACAAAACGTTGCATGGCAGTTTTTGAGTATGCCAAGATTTGAGATATGGTGCCAAAAAAAGGCCAGATTTTCTTTCTGGTTTCACTTGTATTGAAGGTGTGCACAGCGTAGTCGGTGATAACATTTTTACTTTTTCAGACATTTTAGAAGTGAATAAAAATAACGAATCGAATAAATATTCAACAATCAAAACTAATAACTATTAATGTGATTAATAGTATCAAAAATATTAGCTGGTAAAAAAGCAAGAATAAAAAAGTACGAAAGATTATAACGGTTGCGAACTGAATGAAGCTGAGTTGGCGGGGACGTAATAGAAAAGCCAAATATTTGGCCTTGAAGACCGGTTCTAGCCAAAGTGGAATTCATTATGTCAATCTTTTAGTTTTATTCGTTCGCTTTATTTACAAAATACTTAACAGATAAGCACTTCTATCTTGAGAATAATTTTAAATACATACTGATATAAAAAGGATTTCTGTAATTTATGATATTATTTGATAAATTTCTGTGCTTTTTAACTATTTTAAAGTTGGAATTGATGGGGAACTCTTTCCCAACGCGGAGCATAACATTTTCTACCTTTTACAATACTGCCAACTTAGTGTGAAACAGAGTATAATCATTTTGATATACTAACATTAATGATTTTTATTGTTCAGTTTATTCCATATATTTTTCTGGATATGAATTTTCAAAATATTATGTTGAAGAATTTTTTTTAACTGTTTAAACTACAGTCAATGTTTTTTTTGCATTAGATAGGGACTGCATAAAAAAATATTTCGGTCACATGCAAATACACAAGAAAAGTCTGAAACTTCATAAATAGTTTTAACAAATTTTTTGCAATGTATTAAAGGGGGGAAAATTAGGGTGAAACGGAACTGCATTTAAAAAAATCTGTGAAGCATTTATAAAATAATGAGAAAGTTCTCTCCAAATAAAATAATTAAACTATACATAGAAACCTTTTATTTTTTAATTTAATCTTTCATTTTTAACTTATAGAAATTTTCAAAATAATTCAATTCTACTCATCATAATCCAAAAAGCACATCTTGTGATGAACTGGTTCAAAATCACTTTCATGACTTGAAGATATTAGAGTTGATTTATTTTTAGAATATAGTATTTATTTCATTTTGGAATATTGGATTTAGTTGATGTGATATGCACATACATTGTAAATCATACATATTGTATTTATATACCTGTATACTGGTAGAAAATATTACAATGGTGTAATAATACTAACACTTTTGGAATTCATATACTGCATTAAAAAAATACTGCATAGAAAAATAAAATTGCATAATAAAGCACTACCGAAAAACAATTATTCACTGGTGTTGCAAATTTAAGAATAATTTTGGTATTTTATTATTTTGTTGAATGCTTCTTTAAAAATATAATCTGCTTATTATTTTGAAAATATTTATAGAAAACCACAAAGCAAGAAGCTTTTTAAAAAAACTTTTTTTAAGGGAATTTGGTTACAAGACATTACCATCATATGCATTTTTGAAGAAACTATAACATGGAATATATATATATATATATATATATATAATATATGCACACTCAAGAGCCAAAACATCATGACCACCCTTACATTTTGCAATGAACTCACCTGGATAACGTGGAAGGCACGTGATGAGGTGGAAGTGGTATTTAAGTGCTGCTGGAGAGTCTGAAGAATCATTCTTTCATTTACTTCTGTGTGTGATGGGAAAGGCTGCGGATCTAAGCGACTTTGATAGAGGACAGATTGTAATGACTCGGAACAAGTATTTCCGAAACAAGCACGACTCGTGGGTTGTGTGTGATCTACAGTTGTTAGTACTTATGCAAAGTGGTTGAATGACGGTGAAAGCAGCAGTAGGCGACATGGTGTTGGACGTCCACATGCTATCAAAGAAAAAGGTTGTTGGAGACTTTCTCGCATGGTGAAGTAAAACCGGAGCCAGACAGTGGCTCAGCTGACAGCCTAATACAATGCAGGGCCAAGTAGAATAGTATCGGAGCACACTGTTTAGCGGACACTGTTGGATATGGGGCTACGCAGCAAACATCCCACTCGTGTGCTTTTGCTGACCAAGCGTCATCGCCAACTGCGCCTGCACTGGGCCCGGGAACATTGCGACTGATCCATGGATCAATGGGAGAGAGTTGCCTGGTCAGATGAATCGCGGTTTGTCATGCATCATGCCGATGGCCGTGTCAGAATACGCCGTCTTCCAGGCGAACAGTTGCTCCCTCAATGTACAGTAGGTCATACACAGGCCAGTGGTGGCGATATTTTGCTTTGGGGAACGTTCTCTTGGGCATCTCTGGGACCCATGGTTGTGGTAGAGCATACCATGAATACTACAGGGTATCTGAACATCATTGCGGACCAGTTGCACCCTTACATGGCTTCTGTTTTTCCAGTTGAAAATGAAATGTTCTAACAGGACAACACCCCGTGTCACAAGGCTAAAATTGTATTGGAGTGGTTCCAGGAACATGATGCTGAATTCTAGTTAATGTCCTGACCACCTAAAAAACCGGATCTCAATCCGATAGAACACCTTTGGGATGACATAGCACGGCAGCACGTTCAAAGACCACGAATTCGCAATATCTCGGATTTGTGTGATCGTGCCATCCATGCCAAGGTGGGTTGAAGCTGTGTTGCGCACCAAAGGTGGGTCAATTCATTATTGACAGGTGGTCATAATGTTCTGGCTCTTGAGTGTATATATTTAGATTTGTATCAATAGTATGACTTATTGCTCTATTGGGAAAAATTTGTATGCAAATTAGATCTTTGCTCTTTAATCATTGATGTTTTTAGATCTGTAAATAGAAAAGGGATATTGATCTAATTGGAAAGAGCAGAATATAAAAATTTTTAAAGTCTATGAAAATATTTTTCCCTTTATAATTTATTTTTTTATAGGAAATATATGTAATTTACTACTTTGGCATCATTACACTATAATTCACAAATGTTTCATTATAAAATTTTGTATGTTTCTGATTTTTCTTTTTTTTTATGTTCAGGTTTTACATTTAAAGGTTTGAATGGTGATAAGCCAGCTCTAGCACCTCCTAATGCCCTTAACTTCAATGCTCCTGCTACAACTTCTTCAACATCTTCTATTTTTGCATTCAATGCATCTGCTCCTACCACTACTGCAGGTAGTTATGTCTTTGGAGCTGTTAAAACAGAACCTGGAACTGCAAGTGCTCCAACTCCAACATTTGGATTTGGATCAAGTATTTATTCTTGGTCATCTTTATTGCAAATAATAATTTTTAATATTTACTTTTCATTAAAATTTTGGTATTATCAATTTAGATATTTTCCGAATTTAATTTTGTAAGTGTTTTTTTAACCACTTATTAATCTTAAAAAATAGTAATTTTCTGCTAAGTTGATGTTTAGTTAAAAAGATGTCACTAATTTAAAGTATAAAATATGTTTTTGAACTTATTAATCACAAACATTTTAAATGGTTTTAATCCAGTTTGGAATGATGAATTCAAATTTCTCAGGAGGGAATATGGTCATGATTGCTTATCATTTGTATTTGTAAACTAACAGTGTGGTTTTTAAATAAAAGACATACTATAGTAAGTATATTATATGCTATGATTTTGATTATCATTTGGAGTAATTCTCATTTTTGTTGTGTAATGCAAATGTATCCTTTTTTTTTTATGTGAAGTTCACTACTAGGCTAATTCAGTTTTTTATTCTTGTCTTAAATCATTAGTAATATTAAGTTATATAGCCCTAAGTTGTGCATATCAAGACAGAATTTTGGTTGCCATAAATTTTTAATACTACTGATATAATCAAGGGGATAGTGTCATTTAAGTCCTTAAAAATTGCTTATTTTTTATGGCCTTTATATAAGGGTCTTAAAAGTGTTAATTTTTTAAATCCAAGTACTTAAGTTTTCTCTCTTATGGGAGAAGGGGGGGGGGGTCATTTCATCACTCTAATTCTGCCAGATTGTAGGCATATTTTCTGTTCATTCAATCATCTCTGTTCATTTCTATCATTCAATGTTTAATGAATGGGGAAAATATATCCTTCATTTCCTTTTGCATGTTTAGATAGGGAAAAATATTTTATTTTTAGAAAATTTTATGTATTTACATAAAACTATGAGTGTTGGTTTTTAACAGCAACATCAGCTCATTGCTGCATTCCTATGCATGGTTACATGTTTGTAGAGTATTTGTTGGCTATATTTCAACAGTGATTTAGTGATTTGCCATTAGTGAATTATTCAAGTATTTTTACTTCAATTAATTTTTATTCAAAAGTTAAGAACTTTCAGAATTATGTTGGAGAATATATATACCACTCATGGATACACACATTTTTAATACACTGAATGAGTAAAGACTTCCAAAAATAAAAGCAAAGCAAAATGTTTATGATGCTCCAAAGTTACTTGTATGTCATTTATTACTCTTGTGAAATCATATCAAAACTAAATTAATGCTGATAAAATTCCTTTTTTCATATACTATTCAAAGTGAAAAACTAATCTCTAAAATAATGAACAATTGTTCCCATTTCCAAAATTCGTCTACAATTTGTATTTTTTTTATAATGAGAGTTCCAATAGCCTTTTAATTTCAGAATTTTTATAGCATTTCCTGTTTAAATTTCTTCTCTCGTGGCATCTCACATACCTAGTATTATCATTTGCAAAACTTAACTATTTGAAGTTTGTAACTTCTTTTTTAAATTTGCATATGCTAATAAAAATTCAGAGTCTCATAATCATGTCTAAACTTTTGCAGCAGGCCAATTTCTGCTTTTATCCAAAAAAAGTAAATAAAACAGTTGATTTGATTATACCATTTTTAATTTTTGAATATGTTTATAGGCTTTTGTAATATTGTCGTAATTCTGAATTTTAAAACTAAATTACATCAGTGTTTAAGTTTTTGCATCACAATGTTATATATATGTATTGAACAGTAAGATTAGTCTTTTAACTCTGGAAGATAGTCAAAATCTAGCATATATGGTCAGATTTATTGTGTAATGTTTAAAATGAAGAAAACTTAAGTTGGCTATTTTGTTTTTTTAGGTAATGCACAATCAACAAACTCTACATTTTCTGGGTTTCAGACAAACCCTACAGCTACTCCTTTCCAGTTTGGTAGTCAGCCTGCAGCAAATACTGCTCCTGGGCCAACTTTTGCGAGTGGTACAAGTACTTTCACATTTGGAAAAACTGAATCAACAAATCAACTACCAACAACCCAAACAACAAGTGGATTTGGCATTAATACAATGCAGCCTATGTTTGGAGGAACTACTGCACCAGCGTTTGGGAAAGCAGAAAAACCTGTATTCAATTTTGGAATGCCTCAGGCTTCAAGTACACCTGTCTTCCAGTTTGGTGTAAGTTAACATTTCATTTTTTTTCTCTCCTTATCACAATTGCATGCCTGTGCTCTTCTTAAATAGAGCTATTTACATTTTTAATATATATATATATATATATATATAGTTATATTTCTTAATGTTGATGCATTATTATATAGGTGGCCAGCCAACAGGGAATGGGCAGGTTATTCCAAGAGATTTGGGGTAACTTTATTCTGGAACAGTTTTGAATTTTTAAAAAAATCTGTTTCGCCTATTTTTTTTTTTTTTTTTTTGAAAATTAACATTGTTGACAGCCAATGAAAATTGGTCATATATTGACAATTAGAACTAAAGATCATCTACATTTTTGCACTTCTGCCAATTGATGAGAGGCTTACATTTAAATTTCTGAGGATTTTCAGCTACTTTGGACTGTCAGGGTTGTATGTTAGAAGTTCCTTTGATTGTGAAATACATCTGCCAAGCATCGTTTGATGGATTTTGTTTCAAATTGTGCTGATTGTTTTGAATCACTCAGTTTGTAACTTATCTTTTATAATCTATAATATCTTTTATATCTAATCCACCTTTGGCAACCAGCATGTATACCCAGATTACTGAATTTTTAGGCTGTTAATTAATAAGAGCGATTTATGCACCAAAT
Organism: Argiope aurantia; assembly: GCA_026543865.1. Classification (NCBI taxonomy): domain Eukaryota; kingdom Metazoa; phylum Arthropoda; class Arachnida; order Araneae; family Araneidae; genus Argiope; species Argiope aurantia. The sequence goes on from JAPMOR010057291.1 coordinate 795,466, forward strand.
ACATTAGCATTATATATATATATAATGTATGTATGTTTATCCATTAGAATAAATTGAAAACAAAAATTCACTAACCTGGTGCTATTGTTATGACATTTTTTATTTACCTATTTCGACCAATGTTTACTACCGAAGCTGTCTATCAAAAAAGGGAGGAAACAAAGTTGTAAGCCGATTAATAGTAAGGTTGATAAAACATGAAACATGATAGCACTTCTGTTCTATCTCTTACCTTTTGCAAGCTATGGCAGATAAAATAAATATACTGCCAGTAAGGGAAAAATCCTTTTAAAAGTTTTCGATAGATTTACACTTAAAATAAGCATGTATTCTGAAAGAGTAAAATTTTATAACATCACACCATTTATATTAACCACTTGAACTGATTAAAAAAAATCACAGATGTACATTCCAAAATAGTCTACTTTAACTTGCAGCACTTTCACACAAAATATCCAATAGTTTATAAAAAGCGGGGGGGGGGGGGGGGGGTTGTTGCCTGCTGGTGTTTGCGATTTTGTGACAAAGGCATTTCAAGGTGTTTGCCCATATTTTCAGCACAGGTTATTAAAACACGGATTTAAATCCGAGTGAGAAGCACTGAAAGCTTGGCAAAATCTAAAGTCTTTAATAATGATAAATCTATCATAAATATTGTTTTAAATGCAATCTGTCAAATTTGTCAATGCCATCAGTTTTGAAATGAGCCTGCAGTAAACCATTATTAATGTTTCAATTCAGGGTTCTTTTGTTTGCAGTACATGCATACTGAGAGAGCATTAATCAAAAATGAAAACTTTGCAAGAATGATGGGCATTCCCGATTTTCATTTCCTGTCCACCTTAAAATCTTGTTGTTTTAGTTAGATTCAAAACAAACAAACAACAAATAAATAAATCCAAGTAAGGAATAAACAAGCAACTTCATACACAAAGGAATACAAATTTTGAGATTAGCATACATTTCATTTATTAAACCATTCTTTCATTTACCAGCTTTTTTGTTGAATGTCTATTTTAACAAACACTGATTTCAATGATTTTTTGCAAATTAGCCGCCTTTGGCGACCAGCCGGTTTGCCAATCTTAATGCACATTAAAATTTTAAAACTTCAAATTTTAATAGTCATATAATTCACTCAATATTATAAAGGCCTTCAGCCATAACGTAATATCTATCTGTCTAATTTTCTATTAGCTCCCGTAGAATTTATGCTTTAAATTAAAGTGGAAATGATTAAACTTCAATAAATATAATATTTTTTCTTACTGAAACGAAGCATTTTTTTTTTAAATATGAGTACTGAAAACAGAGTCGCCGAGTATTTAAATCTTATGGGCACTAAACAATATTTTTCTTAATTTATAGAATATCTCAAGAAGTTTTCGACAAAATTTTCTCAGATTCATCCTGAACAGATCGATTAATTAACAATGTTTAGTTTTAAATGCATCAAACACTAAAAAAATAAACAGAATCGTTTGAAATAATCTGTTGAAAACATATTTAGCCTTCAAAACCAAGTCCGTACCTGTTGTCAACAATCGGGAAAACAATTCACATGTGTAAATTTTCAATGCCAATTATGGTAACGCAAATGCGTGAATTTTCTACACCATTTGGGGTAATACCATTTAAATATACTGTATAAATAATAAAATAAATACAGTAATACATTTTAATAAAGTAATGTATAGTATTTGAAACGGGAATTTGTTAGTTAAAAAATTATTATTAATTATTAATAATACTGTATAATTATTAATTATTATTATTAATTATAAAATAAAATAAAATAATACTGTATAAATATACTGTATAAATAATAAAATAAATACAGTAATGCATTTTAATAAAGTAATGAATAGTATTTGAAACGGGAATTTGTTATTAAAAAAATTATTAGTTATTTAAGAAAATGCAATATTCTATATTAGGAAAATACATTGAGCTATAAAAATTAGAAGAGCTGTGCAACTTGTAAGACTGTTTATAAATATGAATAAGGATAGTAACAAAAGTGTATTAACGTATTGCATTATTCTTTGATTTATTAAGTACTAGACACCTATGGCGACTAGCCGGTTCGCCAATCTTAATGCTCGTTAAAATTTTAATAATTAAACATTTTATGCAATTCCTACTTTAATAGCTTCTTCATATTTTGATAGTCATATAATTCACTCATAATATTATAAAAGCCTTCAGTCACAACGTAATATGTATCTCTCTATTTTCTGTTAGCTCCCGTAGAATTTATACTTTAAATTAAAGTGAAAAGGATAAATCTGCAATTAATATAATAATATTTTTTTACTGAAACAAAGTATTTTTTTTGTAATATGATTACTGAAAACAGTCACTGAGCGTTTAAACATTATTGGCGCTAAAGAATATCTTTCTTAATTTATGTAATATTTCAAGAATTTGTCAACAAAATTTTCTTAGATTCATCGTGAGAAATATATACAATTTAATTATAAAAGTATGCAACTAACCTAAAAATAATTTAAATCAAATCCACATCCGTTGATAATATTTGTCAACAATCGGAACACATGCGTGAATTTTCAACGCCAGTTATGGTAATGCAAATGCGTGAATTTTTCAACACTAGTTAGGGTAACGCTATGCAGATTAGAATTTTTTAATTTCCTTTATTCTGTTTTATTTTAATTCAAAAGTACTTCAGAATGAATCTGAAAGATCGATTAATTAACAATGTGTAATTTTAAATGCATCAAACCTTAAGAAAATAAATAGAATCCTTTGAAATAATCTGCCGAAAAATTCTTAAGAAATTATACTCTTTAGCGTGAGGAAAAAAAACTGAAGCCTTACTCATTTGGCGGTGGGGAAATGAAAAGATTTTTTTGGCGGGAAATTAGTTTTTAATTAATAATTAAAATTCTAATTAAAAATTCAAAAAAGGGACCCCAGTTGCGCATTCCCGACCTCCAAGGTATGCATGTGCCAAATTTTGTAGCTGTAGGTCGAATGGTCTGGCCTGTAGAGTGCCAACACATACACATTGAGCTTTATATAAGTATAGATGAAAGACTACATTTCCCCTGAATTAGAGCACTGATATATTTTATTGTAGGTTCATTTGAATGCTTAAGGGATGGACAAGCTTTTAATATATTTAAATTATTTCATTACTTGAATCATTGATATTACTGTTTACAGCTAGAAAAGTGTTTTCACTATACGATGTGAATGATTTTAACAGTAATTTGATTTTGTATTTTGCTAAGATTTCATGTATTTTTGTTCCTTTCTCTTGTAGCTTGCCTTTAAATCCAGGATCCTGATGAAAATAATGCTATCTTGTATAAATTTACTACTATTTTAGAATATGTGATTATATTATTTATAGATTGGAATCACTTTAAATTAGGATTTTCTTCCCTCGATTGGCAGCATAATTTATTTGCCATAGCTGGCAAACAGTAAGAGACAGGATAAACTTGCTATAGTATTTTTTTTGTCCCATATTGTTTCTACCTTTGTTCTTTCATTTGGCAAATTAGGTACTGTACTGTACTGTACTTAATACTAATACACCATACACTAATACAAGACACGCATATTCCTAATAATATTAATGAGGAATATGTGTGTTTGGTGTCCTACAGGCCTTCCTTTGTCCTACAGCTATCAAATTGGCCACATATACTTTGGAGAATGGGAATGCGGGCTTAAGAGTTATTGTTTTGAAATTTTAATTAAAAGTAAAGCAAATTTTAAGTGTTTTCTGTGATAACCTTTGAAAATATACCGCAAAAATGAGCTTCATCCACTCCAAATTTGAAAAACTTGTCTTTTTATACTATAATGTAATTTCATAGGTGCATACCTCCTAGTAGCTACAGAGTTTTTAAAGTTAGTGTAGAAATTAGGTATAATGAAATGTATAATGAAAAAACTTCTTAAAAAATCCTTTTTCCAAATCCTTACTCGCAGCAATGCTGGTTGTGAGCAAATTTTTAGCATTTTTTTTTGGGGGGGGGTGTTATAGCATGAATACGAAAATATTGGGAATGCTTCTTATTACAAAAATAAATATATGTGTTTGTTATGATGTTAAACTGAACTTAAGAAAAGTAAACATAGCTTTTTATTTAATAAAACAAAATTTGTAAATGTCTTAGCAAGTAGTGTTAAATTGGTTGATCAACAAAATCGTTTTGTAAAATTTAAAAAGAAAAGTAAATTTTGTCAATAATAAATGTTTGTTAAATAATTTTGTATAATGTTTGAAAATATTTGTTTTATCTTGTTAAAATTCATTGGAAATATCTAACCTTCAATAATTTGTTGATGTTATAATGTTATAATATAATGTAATATATGTTATATATGTTGTAATGTTATAATATATAGGTCAGAAGTGTGACTGATGTCTGGGTAACCGGTCTGGTAACCTTGAAGGGTATCTAGGCATGCAAATTTTTACTAAATTTTGGCAGTCTTTTAAAAATATTTTTTTTTTTTTACTAATTTTCAACAGTTGTTAGTTGTCCTGAAATTTGAACAATTTTCATTTTTCATCAAATACTTTATCACGTTATTTGCTTATATTCTTGAATGCTAACGAAAAAGTATTCTATTTAATGTCTGTGTAGTTTGCAAGACAGACGGAAAAGTGAAATTACAGTACTGCAAGATTTAGTAAGATGAATCAAATATTTACATTTTTGATAGTCCTGCGATGTCAGGGGACTTATGCTCCATTAGAAAGATTTATGTACGCAATAAATTGAATAAAAATTATGGCACATAAAATAAGTTTTAATATCTGGGTATAATTATAGTTAATATTTATTATGTGAAAGAGATTTTTTTTTTTGTTTTGCTTTATTCAATTCAATTTATTTGTTGCCTTTCTGCACTGCAAAATGTATTGCACTTATAATTTAGTGCACAATCTTTATTTTTGTTTTAACCAAGCATTGTATGAAAGAAGGAGGTATCTGGTCAAATATTTTTTAGAAGTTATATGCATTTTTCTTGAGAAATTCATCAATTAAATGGAATTTTCTTCCAGGAAAAGAAGCAAGCTACTGCTCCTCAATTTTCTTTTGGGACACCTGCTCAGGAAACTCCTGCTCCTGCTCCATCTTCTTCATTTCCCACTTCTCAATTCAATTTTAACACTCCTGCCTCTTTTAATTTTGGAGCTGCTTCTACAACACATCCTGGTCCATTCCAGTTTGCGTAAGTAGAAATTCTAAAAGCTAATATTGGATTAATGGAATTGATGTTGTAATATAATTAAATAAGGTAATGACAGGGATATGTTCCTTTTTTAAAAATTTTATTTAGCAAACTCAGGTGGGTTTTGTTTCAGGTTCACAAAAAATATGCATCCCATCTTGTGCAAATAATTCTTTAATTAATAGGAACTTATTTATAAAAAGTTGTTAACTTTGTAAAAATTCTTTTGTAAATCAGATTGCATAGTAAAATGTAGACTGTTAATGTAGGTAATTTATACGAATTTCGTTCTGATATATCTGATTGTGCTCGGGATGAAAATACTTCCACGACTAATAATTTCAATAATTTTTTAAGGATCTTTGTTTTTTACTAAAAATTATACTTAAATAAAATATAGAGAAATTTAAGGACGAACCACTACTTGATGTGGTCTCTTTAAATTTCTTTTTTGCTGTTATTTAATTTATTAATTTTTAATTACATTCTCTCATGCTGTCTGGTTCTTTCCTTCCTATTTTAATTGCTTTTTTTATCCTTTTCCCTCTATTTTAATCTTTGTTATTCAAATCACTTAAAAACAACAATGCTTAAAGGCAGCTAATCTTGGACCTTTATTGCTGAGATGACAATGGAAGTTCCATCATATCCCATGTTCTGAGATGCTTTCCTTTTTTGAAGCTCCCTTATTCAGTCAGATAAGCAAAACTCTGTCTTTAATGAAATTACTAATGTTTTTAGAATTTGCCATATCATTTTAGAATATGTTGATTAAAACAAAAAAAACTTTTTTTTTCAAACATTACAATAAAAAAGAAGCATTTGAATTTAAAAAAATATTATTTAAATTTTTCAATTAAAAAAAAACTATAATTTATTATGAAACAGAACAGAAAAAATTCTGTGCTGAGAAAATATGGGTTATGCATCTGTGTATTTTTTTTAATAAGGTACTTAAAAACTGCTTAAATTTTGTATTCATTTCTTATTATGTACCTTGCCTAGCACAAGAATAAATCTTCCATTTGTAAGAATGTTAGGAATTACCATTTGATATATAATTTTAAAAATTATTTTTTTGAATATTATGAATTGCATTTTACATGCTAATGAGAATAAATTATAAATGAAAAAAGAGAAATTAATGTTTTGAAGCTTTAAACAATCCAATTTTGATAAGCACTAACAATCTCAGTAGTTTTATCTTTTAACTACTGTTGCATTTCTTGTCTCTTATATTTAGCCGTAAAATATGAATGGAAAAATCAATTCCATCCGTATTGTGATGTTACAATATTGCATGGAATTAGAAAATTTCTATTGCTTTTTAATTTATATTCTTTTTATAGCTAAGATTTTTAAAAATTGTCTTCTTTGATTCAGTAACTTCTAAGTAAAATCTGACATCCTTTCAATTTGTGTAGTTTAGCTCTAGTTTTTTAAAAGTTTTTTAAATGCATTAAATGAAGGCATTTTTATTTTATTATATTAGTTTTGTTAGCTGAAATATTTTTTGAATACTAACTTCAGTTTTATAATATAACCCCCCTCCATTTTAATCTTGTATTTATAATCTTCTTTTCAGAGTTTACTTCTGAAATCATGAATTTTTTTTCTCAAACTAATATTATGAAAATATGTGACCTTTTTTTTAAAAAAAATTTTTATTATTGATTTTCAAAGTATTTTCTTAGTTGTTTAATTAGTTGTGTTTTAATTTTGTTCCATTTTCAAGGTATTTTATATTGTTTTCTCCAAAAAGCTTTCTTATTTAAAATATATGATAATTTGTTGATTTTTATAATTTATTTTTACTTTTATTTATTGTTTTTTATTAAATCTGCACATGCCTAAATATTAACTCAAAATAGTTAAACCTTCAAAATAAAATATTTTAAAAATTATTGCTTATATTTCATTTATATTTGCATTATTTACAAATATAAGTGAATACAAGTTCATCATACATATAAGATAATTTAGCAATTTTGATTTGATCAAATAATTATTTTTCCAGGTAATCAAGCCAGAAGCTTCTACTAAAAGTATATTTTAGTGGTCAACAAAAAGACCACTAAAATATACTTTAAACAATGTACTTTTAATAATACTAAAATATAATGTAAATTTGGAATTGATATTGCTTTGAAATTTTTCTAATTCTAAAGATTGCATCAATAACTTTCTCATAAGGCATCTATTATTTACAAGATATATTAATAACCAGTGATTATGATATGTAAAATGAGAAAGTGATTTTGTTTAAATTATACTTGTCTTTTGAGTTTTTAAAATTGGATTTGGATACTGCATTAGAGTTGAAAGTATTTAAATACAGTGCAATTACAAATTCTTGAAATATTTTTTCCTTTAAAATCACATAACTTTTCATAAATTTTGATCTTATTTTTTGAGTCATTAAGAAATTTTTTAGTTTATATTTACTATGGAGCTCAGATACAATGTACAAACAATATGTTTATTTTAAAGATTTTATATTCTATCATTAATAGTATCTAATAAAGAGAATTAGTTATAAAAGACAATTCTGAATATTAAGCAATATTTTTTAATTCAATAATGAATTATAAAATAAAAATTTTTGTCTATCATAAAAACTATTTATAAACCAATACATTTCATTCCAGTGAATCTGATGCCTCTGGTAAAGTTATGAAATTGCTTTTATTATTTGGTTAATAAGTTTCTCGTCACTTAGAATATCATTCTTAAATTGGTAATAGGGAGTCCTAAAGGGAAGAAATTTTGTAAAATCATTGGTTCTTTGAAAATTATTCAGTATGTGTATTTGTTTGTTTGTTTCCATGAATACACTTTTTGCAGAGCCCCTTATGCTAGCAAGTGCACTGTTGTTGCCCCCTCCACCTGCAAGCTATGTTATTTTGAAACTGTTACACTTGCATATAAGCCTTTTAGTCATCTGAACAAATGGAAATCCTCCGACCAGAGTTGGCTAGTATGCTAAATTGTTTGGTGTGAATTTTGTAGTCTTGCATTATTGTGATGGAACTTAACATCCTTCACACATTACTTAAGCTTCTCTTTCTCTAAGATATGCTAAATTTGTCCATGCCATTATCAATGCTGTTCTTTAGAAATGATCATGTTCGTCATGGTTGCCATGCCACTAGGAAGAACAGGAGAAACACAGGGGATTTAAAATCATCTTAAAAAATTGTTGAAAATGCAGGAAAATTTGTAAATTTTTCTTAAAAATAAGGAAAATGCAGGGAATTTTTCTTCTTTATTTTATTCTCATCCAAAAATTGGCAACCTCTAGAGAATTGCTGTCATAGCTTCCATAACCAAAACAATACCATTCGCGATTGTGTAATACGATTATGTAATACACCCTTTCTCTCTCCCCCTCCCCCTTTTTTATATAGATCATTCTGGTTTCGATTCCGATTCGAGAAACATTTGTTCTTTTCCCATGAGATTCCTGAATTGCAGTTAATGGGCTTGCGCGAGACTACTGTAATTGCACAAACGAAGTGATTACATTTCTCTGGCGTGGTTAGCAACATTCAATCTGCGGAAGCACTGCGGTAATGCTGTCTACCATATTTGAGTTGATTGAATGGTTTGTTTATTATTTGAGAAACTATGAACTTATTCTTAGTAGATTAGGGAATATTTTTAAATCAATCAGCTGCTGAAAATCCGTATGTAAGATAAATTGTTTGGATAAAAAAATCAATCCTGATTTTGCTGAATGGGTTCAAAAAGTTCCACAAAATCAATCTGTTGTGTACTGCTCACATTGAAGGAAGATAATAAGCCTAAGTAATATGGGAAAACAGGCCCTTACTAGTCATGCTAAAAAGAAAAACATACAAGACTGTGCCAGCTCAAAAGAGTTATCATTGATGCTGGACTTAGCATCTAAAATAAATGACATATCAAATCCAAAAAAGTCAGGTTTAATGTCCAAAAATAAGCTAATTTTGAACTTTTCACTTCAGAAATAATTTTAATCTGAAATTTTTTGGACATTAAAACTGGTTGCACCACATTCGCCTTTTAATTCATTCACTGGTATGTTGGAAATATTTTCTCTTATGTTCACTGAAAATGAAATAACTAAAACATGTACTTTATTTGTTATGGATTAGATTCGTTAGATCCATGAAACTAATGGCTGAAAAATATGCAAAAATTGATGCCCAAACGCATAAATTAGCAAAAATGAATTTAAAAAAATCTTGCTTTGTAATGTTTTTTGTTAAATAATCATTAAATGATTTGTTTCATGATAGCAAAAATGTTTTGTTTTATACCACCCAAGTCCTTAATTTTATATGACTTAAAGGCTATGTGAGCTAATATATCCCGTTCCCTGCCCTAATATATAAATTTTGTTTTGTTAAATACTAGATAAAAATTTTAAATGGTTTTCTTTTTCTATATGTAAATATACACCTTCTTTTAATGTTATTATTTAGAATAATATTAAATTGTTGCTTCGTTTTATATTCCATTATAACTAGCAAATGAGTACTATTTGTGCATTTTTATCATTTCTTGAATATACATACTGGGAATTCTTTTTCTCCAGATTTGAGTGGCAACTCTCTTCATGAAAGTTGGGAAAATCGCCCATATGTGATTCCACATTGTTGCTGGCATCAATTTGTTGCATAACTGTTCAAATCTCATATTCTTTCAATGTGGAGACCCGTAATATCTCCATTCAGGAATTCCATTAATCCGTGTTACTGCCACACTGGTTATTCATGGTTCTTTACTAGTAATAATAGGGAATAAAAATTTACTGTAATGTAAAATGTAATGGTAAATTATAAGTGCTCTACTTGAAGTGTCATTTTTCTGATGCTAACCATTATTAAATAATTGGAGGATGTATTTTACTTTTTGATTAACCTATGTATTAAATTAGAGAATAAGGCTATTTGAAAATATCTTGTTGTTGGTTGTGATTTCATGTGTAATTCTCTTTTTTTACAGAGCAAGTACTGATTCTCAACCTTCATCGGCTCCTCGCAAGATCAGAAAAGCTGTCCGAAGGGTCCCTCGTAAAGATTGAAATAATACTTTGTAAAATCTACCTAGAAATTGTACAGAATAATTAATAAAAAGTGATGCTAACAAGCCGTGAGGTGCCTGATGCCATTTTGATGCAAATTCTGCCTCAAGATATATTTCTAAAGCTGATATCTCATCAGAATTCTCGGTAGTAAGTGTCCTGTACTCCAGAAGGAAATACATAAGCTGAAGGCTTCATAAAAACCTCCGGCAGTTAAATTTCACTGCTTAATTGATATACACAGCATCTCATATCAGCAATATGGTTGATATTGTATATTTAGGCTCTAGCCTGCAAGTCATGGGTTCATATTCCATGACAATATTAATTGTAAATATTCTTCAAACTCTATTCTACACTTAAAATTTCTAAAAGTGACTTATAATGCAACTGAATATGCAAAAGTGGTTGTGTAAAATAGTCAAGACATAGTTGCAGGGAATGGGTTTCTTAAACATTCAAGTCTTTGACTTACTTATTTATATGAATTTAAAAACTATTATAGGAACCAACAACCTCTATTATGCGCGATGTCTTATATTGGAAAATATATGGCAGAATTGGAAGCATAATTATGAGTTTTATAATGTGTTGTAGTTCTGTTTTAATCATATTCTTTGTTTTAATGGAATTTATTAAAACTTCATTTGGCTACTGATTAGCTCTTTCAGTTATTTGTACAATATTGTTTATTTCTTACTGTGGGAAAGTCAAAGGGAAAACTGCTATGAAAGTTGTGCCATAGGCTTTTTGTGCATTCTCAAATATATATACTAGCAACTTGACAGACTTCTTGATATAGATGTAGATATTTTACTCATCATTTTTATACAATGCAAGCTTGTGAAAATTACCAAGAAAACATTTCAGAACTTTAAATAAATTATGACTTGATTTTTTTATAACGAAAGAGTAATAGCAAAGTGAATCAAAACTACAATCTTTATTTCCCCTTCTCCTGTTTTTGGCTGAACTGCATTCAAAGTGTTGTGAAGCAGATTTCATTCTTTTTTATATTTTATTAAGAAGAAATCATGTAGTTCTAGTGTAAAGTCATGTTTTCATTTTATTTACTGTGCGATTTTAGCATGTTTTACATGAGTCATTCAAATCACCGTAAAGATTTTCATTTTAGCGTTTGTACCTATGACCCCTAGTCATGGTCATGATAGTACTATAATGGTGATCATGGCTGCAACAATGCTTGTTAAAAAAAGTTGCAGTCATGACATTATAACTTATAAAACAAGTTATGTTTATAGTACTTTAGTTAAATTAGTATGTTGCAGATCGTTGAGGAAAATTGAAAAAATAAATAAATGGCCACTGCCATTATGTTTCTCGCATTGTACATATATATATATATATATAAATAACTTGAAAAGAAATGTAAATCTTACCTTTTGTAAATTTGCTTATTTCTACTCTGTGTTCCAACATTAAAATGTGCAAATGTTGGCAAAAAATTTAATTTGAAGATATTCTATAAAATCCATAAATTATTGAGCAGTGTGATTTGAGTGCTCGATGTGGGGTGACTCAATTTAAATGTAGATGGTTTTTAAGGCATGAAAAGTGAAATATATTTTTGATACAGGACTGGGAGAGTTGCGGCTCATTTGATTTGTTGTGTATGTTTTTTATTTTTTGTGTCGGATATCGATTGTATAAGAGTTAATGTTTTCCCAATAAATTTTTTTTCTCAATATCTCTCAAATTTGTCTCCTTCATTTATTAAAATCAACACTTTTTTTTTCAACATTTCTCACTGTCCTCAATTTAAAATGATTTGCAGTATTTTGAGTAGTGTTAATGATTAGAAAACAAATTTAAGGGGGGGGGTGATGAAACCAAGGAATGTTTGCTTTTTTACTGATAACATGAGGAAATATTTTAATGAAATGTAATATAGAGTTGAAATTTAAAAGCTTAATACTTGAAGCTAGTTTTTTTTTTTTCTTCTTCTTAATTTTGATTTAATGTTTTACTTATTCAGCATATGATATCTAGTAATATATATTATTGATTGAAATGTCACAGTTGAAATTGTTGCATTTTTTATTAAATAAATAGTTAGAGAAAGGAAATATATTTACATGCTATTTGTTTCAGGATCTCTTGACTAACATTTTTTGACACTTGCACTCACTAAGGGGTAATATGCAAAAAACTGAGCTGCTGATTCCATAAATATCAAAGTCACCTTATTGCTAAATATAAATATCTTCTCCTTTCTTTTTCGATGAAATAAAATTCTAATGCATAAACAAAAGCAAGGAAAGCTTCAGAATGTGAGAATGAATTGTAATTGTTATTTCCCCTTCTCCTTTTTGTATTTAAGTAATCTTACATTATCTGTGGTAAGAATAGTTGCATACTATAAAAACAATTAATAAAAAGTGAGAATCTCAAACTATTGTGAATTATAATTCAGCAATATTTCAAATTGCTAAATTCAAACTAAGATCCTAAAAATTTGTTCTGTTGATTAAAATATATATGAATGAATAAATATGTACAAATTTGTTATGTAGTTAAATTAATTTTTAAAAATAAAATAAAAATTCTTGAGTATTATGAAATATAGTAAGTAATTGAGTATTGTCTACAACACTGTTAAATAAGTAGTGTTTCTAAAATGTTTGCCAATATTCTCAATATGCAATTTGCATTAAACAAAACAAAACAAAAAAAAATGAAAGTAGATTTCCTTCAGTGAAATCAAGCCTCTTATTAATATTTTGTATATTAATGCACCAAACAAATATGCATACATCTTGCAATTCAAATTTCTTAAATATGACTTCTTCGTAAAGTATTATAGTTTCCTCTCCTACGAAATATAAGTATGATATAATTAAAATATTTGTTAGCTCAAAAGAAAATGCAGGGAAGTTAGTCTTTACTTGTTTATAGTTAAATTATACAATTTTTAAAGATTGACTCTCATATAATTTTTTGCTGAGTATATTTTAGGTTTTGCATTTTAAAATATTTTTTTGCAATTCTTGTGCTGATTCTCTGTTTTGTTGTGCAGTGCGATATATTTATGTGGGATAGGATAATTTTACAATTGCAGAATTAGAAGTATTGTGAATGTGAATTGCAGTTAGCATTAGATATATCTCAAAGTACTTACTTATTAATGATATTTATAAGGATATATTTTTCTGCTGTGAATCTGAAGTAATTAAAAATTTAACAACCACAGGAAGTGGAGGATATTAGTTCCCCCCCTTCCTTAAATATTTGCCTTGAGGGCATAACTGTTTATTTTTTCATATTTATTGTCTACAACACTAACGCTGTTAATTTTGCCTAACTGTGACTCCTTCCTCCCCTTCTACTAATATTTAAACCTAATGTCTTGCATGACAAGTTATTCAGTCTTTGACAGTAAGTCTGTAATGGCTTCTAAACTAGAAATATCTACAACTAAATTAATTAATATTGCTTGAACAATCCCCTTTTTGTCCATTCACTCTAAACAAATTTTTAATAAAAACTGTTTTTGAATTTCTGTATGAATCTATTTGTTTAAAGTATTTTTATGATGCATAAGATTATTAGAATAAATTCCAAGGCTTTGGCCAATCTATTCTCTCCGTATGAAATGAGTAGCCAAAATCAGACATGTCCAAATGAAATACTAATTTAAATCCTACATATTCAGTAGTATCAAAATTGAAAATGTCTTTTGGGGAAATAAATACTTTTCTGAAGTATTAGTTGGAAGCTACTTAATATTATTAGAAATGTAATTTAATCAAGAATACAAAGGAATTATGACAGGAGTTTAATAAAACAATTTTAAAGGAAATTTTTTAAAAATATTTAATTAATAAACTTTAATGCTAATTATGTTATGATGACCTTTGACTGAAACAAGTTTCTATATAGTATTTTAAAGGAACTGAAATATATATATAATAATTTAATACTGTTTAATTTATATAATTCAATACTGCTATAAATTAAGTTGTAGCTTACCTTAAATTTAATACATTTTAATATTGGTTTGTTTCTGATTTAAAAGCTTCCTTATTGATGCTACAGATTTTTTTAACCAATGAAAGTCTTGAGTTGTTCCAACCATGAAATGTAACTGTCTTGCAGATACTTTTTAATCATTCTTAAAACTTGAAATGGATCTTCATTCTACCTGAATATAAATGTTTCCTTACTTTGTAAATCATTATATATGTTAGGATTTAATTTGGACTGATACATACAATTTGTGTATTTTTGATCCTTCATATTTTCATCAATCATTCAATTTGTGTTCAGTATTTCTGCTATTGTACTGTAAATGTTCACAGTAATTAAGTACCACACAGCTACTAATATTGTTCACAGTGAATGTAATCCTGTCAGAATGCAATTTTTTTATGATTCATTATGTTTTCTTTTTTCCTTCACTGCCATAAAAAGATGAATATTAATATAGGTTTAAACTAACATAGTCTATTCCATGTTTCACTGAAGGACTGATTACAAAAATATTTTATGAAATTATTACTAAATTAAATTTTTGCAATATGAATTCATCATTTCGTTACTTTTGATTTCAGACTGTATAGTTTTATTTTTTTCTTATTAGGAAATTATTCTTTCATTTAAGTATAAACTTAGTTCTTGTCCTATAATTTGGTACTCTGCTTTCTCTGACTTAACTACAATTCTTTAGATAATGAATCATTTCAAAGATTTAGAAATCTCACTCTAATACCTGTATTTTTTGCTAGAATCCAAATAAGTTGCCTTGTTTTTATTCTTGATTAGATTTTTTAGTGTTTTATAAACTCGTCTAAAGAACAATGTACTTTCGGACTTGATAATAATTGCAATGGCAAGGTCCTTTAATCTTCTATCATATCCTTTAATGTCAGTTATCCAAATATCAGTAGCCCTTATAACATAGTATCGACAAAATATTTATTTTTAAATTTAATAATCAAAAGTATTTTTAAACATGATTCAAGATTATTTAACAGGCATTTATCCTTGACTAAATATATAAGTGAAATAAATTTTTTTAAAGTATAGAATACAATTTTATTGATTAAAACAAATTAACACCATTTATTAGACATTTACATTTTTTTTCTTTTTATTCATTAAATAGCAAGAATTTTTTTAGTCATTACTCGGTTTAACATCATAATAGATTCTAATATACATTTTTATAAAGTGGAGCGACTCCATGTTTTCGTATTCATACTGAAACATAGAAAAATTCGCTCACTACCAACATGCTTTTTTTTTTTTTTAAATAATTTACTACAGTTTTCAGTTAATTTCTGTAGCTACTAGGGAAATTCGGTAGCTATTTGAGGATGTGTTGTTATGGAGCATTATACTCTGAAATTTTAGTTTAGTTTAGTTATATTAATGTCATGTTTTAAAGCAACACTAAGGTTATTTTGGGACGGATCTAGTAATTTTGACTCTTGGTCAGATGACGAGGACGATACCTGAACTGGCACTCCTCTCTCCACACCAGCAGGAGGACATTTGGTCCAGACGAATTTAACGTGCATCAGACCCGCTTATACGACGGTTCTTCGGTGGAATCAGGGCTCAAACCTGAAACCCTCCGGTTCCAAAGTTGAGACCTTACCACCAGGACACCGCAGCCCTTATTATACTCTTAAAGAAAAGGTGAAGCAAAAAATACAGAACAAAGTGTTTTTTCATGTTTATCTAAATTAAATATTCAAGTCTGCTTTATGTTTTTAATACCAGCATTAAGTTTTTTTTTTTTAAATCTAAAAATGCATAAAACAATTTTTAAACAATGTTCAGCTCTCAAAATATTAATTTAGTTTCTGTAATTTCTTAAAAAGTTAATGATGAAAACTAAATAAGAAAACCACTTTAATATTAAAATAGATAGTATAACTTTTATTTACAGTTAACTAATGCTTTATAATTTTTGGGTTTATGTAATGGATTTTCATTGGGGTTTATGTAATGGATTTTCATTGGGGTTTATGTAAATGTTTCAATTAACGAAAAAGGAATGAGATCAGTAAAAGCTAAAGAAGCTTTAATGCACCATTTTCATTTATGATGGTGTAATGCAGAAAAGTACTTTAAGAAAGTATTAAGCTAAATGCATCATTTTGATTTCACTTGCATTTTCCATAGAAAACAACAAATAATAAGATTCAATATAAAAGAAATGAAAAGGAAGGTCAGTTATCACATCACCAAGATATTAAATTTTTAATTAAAGTTAGGATTTATACAAATATATATTTGCAGTAAATGACTAACTAGCAGTTAAATATACATTTGAATTGTACTGTTTTACTTCACCCCGATTCAAATTTCATTTTTTAAGCAAATTCCTTATATGAAGACTACCTATTGTACTGGTTCTTGCAATGATTTGAAAAAAAATTCTGTATATATAAGCATGTAATGCTCTGTTCATATTGTCTTTGACCATATTAAATATGAGTGAATTTAATTAGGTGAAAAATATATTGTAGGAAGTGTGAAAAAAAATTCCTAGATAACCAACCAGCTGAAAGGATGTGGAAAAATGTGGAGGGAGAAAGTTGAATTTTTAATTTTCTGTATCTTCTTTATGACTGAAGATGACAAATAATTCAAATCAGGTTCATTCCTACAAGTTCTACTACTATTTAAATTAAACTTGTGACACGTTGTTAGAAAATCCTTGTCACTTGCTTTCTTATTCATTATCTTTCATCCTCATTACACTAACGCTTAAGAAATTAGTGGAAGAAATAATAAAGAGGGATGACATAATTCCTTATATTTACAATGGTAGTCCCATAATTACAAATGGTATCTACTTTCAACGTATAATTTTCCAAAAAGATTTTAGAATATATGTGCAGAACTATATGAACCTTTATACGTTGTTACATGATCTGTTTTATTTTTGAATGCATATAGAAAAGTAGTAGCTGCCCAAATTTAAAATTTGATTATATCAACTTGAAAATACTGTTCTCATTGATTCAAATTATGTGGTGAATTTAATTCTGTATTGAATTTTCAAAACAGTACATACACAAAAACTACAACTGTAAAAATTATAATAATGAATAGCACATAAATTATATTCACTTACTATGTTAAAGAAATGCTTTAAGCAATTATATGTAACATTTCAAAATCGTAACAATAAAATAAAAACTTTTTTCGAAAAAAAAAAATGCAAATGACAACAATGGCAAAGAATTTATTGGTTTCCATTTTTGTTTAATAAAATGAAACAAATTAAAACAAAAATAAAATGCATGCCATCAAAAAACAATTATTTATAGTCACAGTCATACAAGGAAACAGTTAACAGTAAATAACAGCAATATTTTTACATTCTTATTATTCGTAAAGCTTAGATGGCAGAATGAAAATAGAAGGATGCAGACTGATATAAAAACATTATATTGACCTAAAACAATGTAAAGGAACCTAACCTTCCTTCATACACAATTAACTTCCTAATAAAGACTAACAACAACAAGAAAAAAGAATGTTAGATTTATCATATGAAAGGAATACAGATATAACATCCATTCAACACAGCATCTAATACATTAGCTACATCTATAATATGAAAGGTTATGTAATCAAACAAAGAAAAATCATTTAAATAAAACTTTTTTCTTTAAAATTATTAGAAATAGCTCTCCCTTTTAATCATGATTATGCAACAACATTAATAAAAAAACAATTTTCCACATATGTTTCATTCCACGGCATGAATTCATTTTCAAATCATTGTTTAAGTCTTAATACATAATAAATTAAATCTTTTTATTCTCAAAATTATTGATGCGAGTTTAATATTTGATTAAAACTATTGAAAGAAATTACCCAATTTCAATACACTTTCAAAGTTACAGTTGATACAAATAATGATTTTTTAAGATAATTATCTTACTTTATCTGATGATTTATTTTTAAGCAATGTTTTTTTTTATCATTTACATAATTCAAGAGGACGGCAAAATTAAATTTTACTGGGGATTTTTAAACTAATAAATATATATATATTGTATTTAAAAATTATATTACAAGAAAAAGATTTATTTATAAGGGTGAAGAACCAAGGAATTATTATTATTATTTTAGACTTAAACTGAACTATCTTTAAAACCATATAACAAGCTTTGGTTTAAAATAGTGTAATAAACTTGTTGCAAACTTATTGTGATGTAATTAATCTGTATACAAATCTAAATAAATCACAAAAGCACACAGGAATTCTATTAACCTTTAGATATATTTATATAACAGCTATATTTGTTATCAAGCCCTTAACTGTTATATATAAAATTCTTTTGATTTATAGAAAGTAGCAGTAGAATTCAATAATTTATTTTTCATGATATTAAGGAAATAGCCAAGTTAGTAACTATTATCAAAATCTCCTTTTAAAAGCTACAATGAATCAATCAGAAAGCAGGAAGAAGAGACAGTAAGAAAGCATTTTGAACTTATATAGTTTTAGAAAAGAATCTACTAACAATAATTTGATTTAGTACATGCTAAAAAATCATTCATGCAATATAAAAGCCTGTTTAACTTAAAAATTAAAATCAAGTCAGAATTCTAGTGATTAGGAATGTAGATAATTAAAAATTATTACAAATATATCTATATATATGCCCAGTTAATATATATTATATATATATATATATGGATAAATTAACATGAGGAGAAATATACAATCTTTATCCTCTATTATAAATTTTTTGCTGGTCATATAACCATGCCCAATGCACTAAAGTATATTATAAAGGAACAAAGGTTTCTCTGGGCCATGCTTTTATCTTAGGATAGGAATGTTACTGTAAAGGTGATAGTATAATCTATTATTAAGAGAAGGTGATACTAGAATAATGTAAGCTCAAAGTCTTAGATTTGCCCTCCATTAGACATAGTGTTGCAAGATGAATTTTCAAATGTTTTAGAGGATAAAAGGTTTATGTATCAAATATATAAAAAGTATAATGAAACTACAAAACAAAAGCATATAGGAAAAAGTAAAATATTAAACAATACTTCAATTTATATATGTATAACAATACTGGGGAAAAATTATTTGACATTTAGCAATTTAAAAAATGACAACAATGTTACTATACTTTTTATTACTATACATTTAACAATTATATATCTATTTTTCAGTTAGCTCAACACTATTTATAGCCAAATATAAAAGTTAGCAAAAAGAAAGAAAGAAAGAAAAAAAAAAAGAACCTTTCTGTTACTTATCAGCTATTAAAATAAAAAAGGGGAAAAAAATTATATTCTGAAATGAATGCTAGGTTTGATTGGTTAATTCATGATCCGACTGCTTGCCTTGCTAAAAGAAAAGCAATAACATATTTATAGATTTTAAAATAGAAATTAAGATTTCAAATATATTCTCCCATGAAGCAATGTGAAACTTTTTATCTATATTTTTCAAAGAAAAAAGATTTAATTTTCCACAAATGACTAGGAGCTAAAATGGAATAAGAATTTAAAAGTGCACTAAATCTTTCCTTAATTCTAAGCTGTTTAATACATACATTGATATGGATGTTTGATGATGGACATCCATTAGAAATATTTACAGAGTGTTAATAATAAATTAAGGATATATTATTTATATTTGTTCTCCATATTATATTTTTTCACATAAAACAAAATATAAAAGATTCATATAAAGTAGATGCATGCCATAATTACAACGAATGTTTTCAACAAGAACTTTAAATTTAGAAATAAAATAATCCTTTTAAGAATATATATAAATAAGAATAATTTTCAAAAATAAAACTGACATGAAAATGAACTTGAAATTTTTGAAACAGGCATGCGCTTTATATTAAATAAAAAAATCAATTGGAAATATATATCACAATTGATTGCAAATATTAATTTTACACTCCCAAAATAAAGCATACTGTTTAAGCATGTTGTCACAGCAATGTTCAGCACAATGCAGAAATCCTAAACTAAAATTTATGCTTAAAGTGCTGTGAAAATATTAGAAAATAATACTTATGATTATACATAGTCCTTTGAATTAAATACTTTTCAATCTAATCAATACATTTTTTCAGCATTCTAACATCAGGTTTATTTTTCTTTTCCATTAAAAATGGCTTTAGAATAAAGTAGAACAAGTGATCTGATTCATTTTCTCTGACATAAGTTCAAGCATTTCTTTTACAACAGGCAATTCATGCTCCACGCTATCTGCATGTTGTGGATTTGCTTCAGCATATTTGACAATATAATTGTAGTATTCCTCTGTTTTAGACAAATTATACAATTTCTTGTTAGTGTCACTTTCAATAAGTTTCGAATAATACCTGCCAATATAAAAATGAGCTATTAATGCAGGCCTGACAATGTCACTGGAATAAGTAGTGGGAAGATTACCATCCTTATCTTTCATGGAATCAATGAAATCTTGGAAATGTTGAATCCCTTTTAAGGCTAAAGAATTAATTTTTTTGGCTCTGTGTACATTGAGACCTTCATCCGATTCATTTGCAATTTTTGTCTTCAGATCAATCATCTCATGGCAGATTTCACCAAGCTCAAATTGCAATTGTCGGCAGACAGCAAGATAAAACTGAGGATTCAATCTACGCAATAATTCTTCAAGCATATCCAAGCGTCTCTTATGCATTTTACATTGACGACTGTGATCAGGATCATGAGCTGCAAGGTATTTATACAACTTACTATTATCTTGAATTATCTGAGCATAATTATTTGCATACTCATTCAGTGTGAAATAAGATTTAGCCACAGACACATGATTTGTAGCAAAGATAAAAATGCTTTTGGCATCATTATATGACGTTATGTAGCATGGTATTCGTTTTTCCATCTTTATGACATCTTCATCTTCAATTAATCGACTGAATTTTTCAGATTCTTTATCCTTCTCATCATTATATGGCGGTTCAGCCAAAAGATTAACACAATATTTTAACCAACAACATGAGAGTGAAGCTTTACTTTGGTGGACTTCAGTCCAAGCATCTCTATTCTCATCCAGTTTCTGTTCAACTTTGATTTCATACTTAAGAAGAATATAAGCTGCACAAGACAATAGATGTCTAGCTTCAGGAAACTGTTTTTCTTGGATAAAATATTGTGATAAGGTAGCACAGTTCATAGCCCAATCATTTGTTTCATATTCGCCACTTTCTCTTTGTCTCTTCAGTGTTTCTCGACAATACATTGCAGATTTGTTACTATCATTGAGATGCTCATAAACTTGAGCTAAATAATACAGGGTATAAGTGAAAGTCTTTTCAAATGAAGTCCAATCTTTATTATTAACATTTTCAATCATAAATAATTCTTCTAATTCAAAAGGACAGCAATTGTTTTTAGATTTGTAATTGTTGTACAAAGTTTCTGCTTCTTGAAGATATGATAAGGATTTTTCTATCTCTCCCCTTTCACTCCATATTATACCCAACTGATTTAAAATCTTAATAATCAAATGAATACATTCTGGGGTTTCGGCAATTGCTCGTGCTTCTTCTAATATGGTAGTTAAAATCTCACTTCCAGGCCCAGTTTCGTCAGTTTCAATAAGAATAACAGCTTTTTCATAACTTAGGAGTATGGAAAGAAGTCTAACTTGCGCTTCATTGATACTTCTCCATTTTTCAAGTTCGCACATAAGATCAATTAACATATTTTTAGCTTCATATTTACTTCGATAGGGTTCGGTAGGAGGATCATTTTTAGACTGTTCCAAGACTTTTCGTGTAGCTGCATATCGCTCACGGGCAGAAGTTAACCAAAGAGTATACTCGGATACAAACATATTTCTTGAATATTCCACAAGATAATAAACAGAAAATCTTAAACAATACAATCCCTTAATTTTTGTATTTACTTTTAAAAGTTATAATTGATTCTTTCAGGATGAAATGCTAAGGATCTCTTACATACCTTTATGTTTCAAAAGCATAAGAAGTCAAATTATGCGAAAATCTCTTCTCTTGAAAACAAATACTGCAGAGTAAACAAAAACATAGAACGTTGCCATTCCCTGTTTGATTATTAAATATCAACAGAAATCAGCTTCTTATCTTTTTTCTTTGTTTTATTTGCTTGTTTTTTTTTAAATAAAGTTGTAGTGCAATAATTTAAAGTCTATAGGACCTTTAACAGCCAAAAAAAAATTCGACAGTTGGTGAAAATGCGACTCTGCCTAGCGTAAGTAAAAATTCTTAAACTTAATAGAACTTTTTACCATAGACTTTAAACCTTTAGTCATTAGTTAAAATATATGTGAAAAAATTATTTCATGTAAATTGGTGGAAACAAAATTTGCTTGCGCGCAAAATTTTTTTAGAAAATAAGCAACTTATAACAAATATTACGCCATTTACTCCAAAGAACATAGCTTGGTTTGGTTTGTTTTAGTGGCGCAAAAGCCATATTTGTCCATGCTGCGCCAAACGCATGACTTATTTTGATATACAATGTTCCAAGTAAGACACACACAAATAGAAAAAAAATTAAAAAAACGAACTTAAAGGAGCTTATCAATTCCAATGTCATGTAAAAACAAAAACAAATTTGGGTGGGAATAATCTCCCAGTAAGTCTTTTACTTCAGTGTTATTTTTACCAAAATGGTTTCGTCTAAATGTACTAAAACTAGGGCATTGCACCAGAATATGCTTAATGGTTAAAAGACAATGACAGGAGAAGCATGTAGGCGCTGGTTCTGAATTGAGAAGATGTTTGTTTGTTAATCTGGAGTGTCCGATTTTAAGACGATTTAATAGAATTGATTGTCTTCGGCTTAAATTATTATTTTTTATAGATCTTACCAAGGGCTGAACTTCGTGTAGCTTATTTTTATCTTGCTGGTCCCAAAAATTTTGCCATTTTTTTCTCAAGCTGATCTTTTATAGCTTGCAAAGCATCATTTAAAGGAACAAAATTTTCAATTATTGCTCTACAACTTCTTGCAGCATTATCTACTGTTTCATTTCCCTGAATTCCTGAATGCCCAGGAATCCAACAAAATATTATCTGTATACCTTTCTCTGAAAAATAAAGGTAATATTCTATACATTTCACTTCTATTGGATGACTTGAAGGAGAAATATTTTTGAGAGTTTCGATTGCGCTTTTGGAGTCTGTGTATAAAATATTTCTTTTATATATTTTTTCTGCTATTTTCATCAAAGCCCTGTATATAGAGTAAATTTCTGATGTGAAAACTGAGCAAAATCTGTGCAATCTTTCTGAGAATATCTCTTGCCGTAGCATTACAGCCGCACCCACATTGTTACCAGCTTTGGATCCATCTGTAAAAACAGCTTCATAATTAAAAAATTGTTGTCTGTGAGCGTTAAAAATGGACTGATAAATCAAATTTAACGTTGTCGGCTTACGCCATTTTTCAAACTTATCAATAAAATTTATAATTGTATTTTTCCATGGTGGAATCTCATCCGATTTATTAAGGACTGGAAAGTCTTCTATTCCTAGATATTTGAGAATTTTGCCCGATCCTGAAACCAAAAGGGGGAATGAATGATAATCTCAATGCGAATAATGAACTATAAATGGGATTTATGACTTTATAATGTAATGGATGAGAATCGTCACTTTTTATTCTTAAAAACAAATTAAGTGCCAACATGTTCCGTCGATGTTCTAAAGGAGGCTCGTTGCAAACAACATATAAACTCATAACTGGGGAAGTTCTAAATGCACCTATTAACAATCGGAAACTCTGATTATGTATAGTATCGAGAGGTCGTAATGCAGATTTCGAGGCAGATCCATAAATAGCACTACCATAATCAAGTTTTGAACATATTAATGCTCTATAGATCTTGAGTAAGCAGCCGCTTTCTGCCCCGTCCCATAAGTTGGAGAGTATTTTCATTATATTCATGGAAAGCGTGCATTTCCTTTTCAGATAATCAATGTGTGGTTTAAAGGTAAGCTTTGAATCAAGAATCATACCTAAAAATTTTATTTCAGAAACAAAGGGAATTGGTTGGTTATTTAATTTAAGTTTCGGATCTGGGTGCAATCCTCGTCTTCTGCAGAAATGAATTGCTGCAGATTTTTGAGAAGAGATAGTAAAGCCGTTAATTTTTCCCCATTCACAAATGTTATTAATCGCTTCTTGAAGCTTTTCCCTTATGATACCCATGTCTTCACTTGAACAATGTATCTGGAAGTCGTCAATATACAATGAGCCATTAACGCCTGACGGAAGATTTTTTATAATATTATTGATTTTTATGATAAATAAAATTACACTTAGAACACTTTCCTGAGGAACTCTTTCGTCTTGATGGAAACTATCCGACAAAATATTGCCCAATCGAACATGAAAATTCCTCTTTCTTAAAAAGTTTTCGATAAAAAATGGTAAACTCCCACGGAGGCCGATTCTATATATGTCCCGCAATATACCATATCTCCAAGTTCTATCGTAAGCCTTTTCCATATCAAACATTATCGAAACTAAATGTTTCTTGCTTACAAAAGCCTCTTTGATTGATGTTTCCAATTGTAAAATGTTGCCCAAAGTGCTTCTGCCTCAACGGAAACCGCTTTGAAAAGGAGATAACCAATTCTTTATTTCTAGAATATATATTAATCGAGCATTTACCATTCTCTCTGAAATTTTGCATAAACAAGTAAGGGCTATGGGCCGGTATTGTTTGGATCTTTGGTGTCTTTCCCTGGTTTAGCGATCAGAATTACTATTGCTTTTCTCCACGAATTAGGAAAACAGTTTTTGTGCCAGATTCTATTAAATAGTTGCAGGATGTTTTTTAAAGATTGTTCATTAAGATTGTTGATCATATAGAGATGAATATTATCAGAACCAGGAGAAGTAGCCCGAGATTTTTGCAATGCTCTTTTTAGTTCTATAAAACTAAAGTCAGAATTATATTCCTCGTTAGAGTTTGTATTAAAATCTAAATAAAATCTTTCTTCATTTAATTTGTAGGATATAAAATCCTGGGGATAAGCTGCTTCACTAGACACTTTGGAGAATGCCTCACCCAATGTGTTAGCTATTGCCTTAATGTCTGTAATAAGTTGTCCATTTGAATTTAAAAATGTCAAAGGAAATTCATTTTTAAAAAGGCCAGACATCTTTCTGACTTTGTCCCATAATAGCTTGGAGCTAATCCGTCCCTTTATAGAATTAAAAAATGCCATCCATGTATTTCTCTGACTTCTCCGTCTGATTAATCTAGCATATGCTTTAGCTTGTTTAAAAACGATAAAATTGTACGTATTAGGATAACGTCTAAACCTATTCCATGCTTTGGCTTGTTTCTTCTCAGCAATTTTGCAGTCGTCATTCCACCATGACTTCCAAAGTTTTGGTATCTTCCCAGATGACTTTGGAATTGCCGTATCAGCTGCTGTCAAAAATTTTTCTGTGATGATTTGGATAGCATCGTCTATATTTTCCATATCTACCATATCTTGTATAATAAAAGCCATTTCTGAAAAGAGAGCCCAGTTTGCTTTATCAAAAATATATTTTCTAGGGTTTTCAGGATAAACAATATCATTATATGATAAAATAATGGGAAAGTGATCGCTATTATGTAGGTCCTCTGCAACATTAAAAACCCACTTAATTGCTAAAGGTGGAGAGCATAAAACTAGATCTAAAGTATGGAAACTGCGGCTTGGTATATGAAAATATGTGTAAGTTTTATCATTCAATAAACAGAGATCATGGTCTTCCATCAAAGCTTCAACTTGCTGCCCTTTTAAATTAAGATCTGTACTTCCCGAAATCGGGTTGTGTCCATTAAAGTCTCCCATTAGGATAAAAGGTTGAGGGAGTTGACTTATTAGATTATTAAGTTCATTTTGCGCTATGTTATCGTTCGGGGGTAAGTAAATACAACAAATTGTTTGTAAGGAACCTATATGAAGCTGAATTGCCACTGCTTGGATAGGGGTATTTAAAGGTATTTCTCTATACGGGAAGGCTTGGGAAATTAAAAGAGCCACACCACCCGACGCTCTAGAACCATGGGTGTAATCTTTTCTAACTATATTATAATATTTGATTTTGGTGGACTGATCTGGTGTAAGTCAACCATCTAACTCTCCGACCCGCCCGAAGGCACACGGATTTAAACCATAAAACTGAATGACCGGACCGCCACTACAGCAATTGGCGGGAACTGTGGTTGAGTTCTAAGGGCCACCACCGGCCACGGTACAACCCTTCCCGAAGGAAGTATGTCCCGTCATCGATGGGAGGAGTTAGATCCCCCACCTATTAGTGTTCCCTCCAAGGTGGCGAGATCCAACTACCATGCCGGAAGCATCTCATCCTCATTTCGAGGTGCCCCCCCCCAGGGGTTACTGATCTGGTGTAAGAAAAGTTTCTTGTAAACCAAAGCAAACGGCTGGTATTTGTTTAAAATATTTTTTAAATCTTGAATATGAGAACGGAAACTTTGACAATTCCAACAAAGAATATTATTTGCCGTTTTTTGCTTTAAGAAGTTATATTTTCTTCCCCACTTGTCGACATTGCATCATCTTCAGATGGATGAATCTTAATATCATATCTTTCATCATGATATTTCGTTTGTTTTAATAATTCTTGCTTTGATGTTGTACGCTTTTTTATTGAGTCTTTTATTTTATCATCTAGGTTTTTCTTTTGAAATTGTATTCTAGCTTTCTTCATAGCTTTCGTTTCTTTTGAGGTTTTCGACAGTTTCTTTGGTGCTTCCTTTTTATCAGCTTTGGCAGTTGGTATGCGTGATGAAGAAATTTTATTTAAGCTGTTACAAGATGATGTTCTTCGTTCGTTGTTTAATTTCAAAGGATTTGATTGATTTTGTTTGTTATTACTATCTATTGTATATGTGCTTTTGGGACTTCCAGTTACAGATTTAGTTTCAATGGATGCGGGAAAATGGTCTTGTTCATGAGTTTCCTGGTGTGTTTGAGTGGATGCTGAAACCATCACTCTTTTTACTGCAGCAGAATAGGAGATGCCAATTCTAGGAGTTGGCTCCATTACAATTTTTCGGGTTTCTTTAAAAGAGAGGTTTTGTTTGGTTTTGATTGTTTGGATTTCTTTTTCCTGTTTCCAACGAGGGCAAGATTTAGAATACGCTGGGTGGTCATTTTTACAGTTTATACAGGAAGGAACATTTGAGCAAGTTTGACTATCATGACCAGTCCCGGAGTATCGCGCACATGTTTGAGTACCATGGCAAGCCTGAATTGTATGTCCAAACCTTTGGCATTTGAAGCAGCGCAAAGGATTTGGAATATATAGCAATTGAGATATGCTATTTTTACAGATTTAGGTATTGTTGGTAGATTAAAGGTAAGAATGAAATGTTTTGTTGGAATAAGTTTCCCATCTCTTTTTATTTTGATCCTTTTTATTTCGGTAACATTTTGACTCGTCAATTCATCAAGTATGTCATCCTCTGTGTCATTTTGCAGCTCTGATTCTGAGATTACACCTTTCGATTGGTTAAGTCTAGTATATGCAGTAACAATTACATCATAGTTACCAATGTTTTTCACAATAGATATGGCCTGTTCTTGGGATGGGACTTCAACTAGAAGATTACCATTTTTACACTTTTTTAAAGATTTAACTTCGCCAACATTTCCTTTTATTACTTTGTGAATCAAAATTGCTGATACGGCATCAAAAGATCTGTCTTTCCTTTTTAGTATAAAAAATTTGACATTCTCATGATACTCCTTTACAGGAGAGGTTGCCGGACGCATGTCTCCGTCGGGACCAATAGTGAAGGGACCCATAATTTGTAATTGATGTTCATCCCGGTACATCCCCGTCCGCCATGGAGCCCAACAAGGGAAGGCAGTTGTCGGCTCTGGTTTTCTCCAGCCTCGGTACTTACCCTAGGGGTAGCACCGGGATATAGATCTACAGAGACTACAGGCCTAACCCTCAAGGAGTGGTTTCTCATTCCCAAAGAAAACGCACCACCAGCCAATTGACAAGAAAGGGCTCATTCCTGCCGCCCGACTTACGGAGCAGCGTGGGCCAAAGGGAATGCAAAGGGACTCCAGGATTCCATTTTGCCCCTAACGGGTCGCCATGCACGGCCAACACATGGGTTTAGTTCATAACCAAAATCGAAACCAAAACACCAACACATATTGAAAGGAAATATCAATTCAACTCATAAAAACGGAAATTAGAAAAATAAAAATAAGAGATGGATCGCTAGGGTAACCCGAGGGCGCGGCACCCGTATTTACCAAAGACGGTAAACCCCATGGGAAAAGGAAAGATCCCTGGGCACCTCGGGATTGGGACACCCGTACTCACCTAGAGAAGGTGAGCCCCTGAGGAGGAACATAGCTTGATAATCGTATAAAATGACAAATATTTTAATAAATTTACTGAAATTTTCTTTCTTTCTATGTTTTTAAAACATGATAACGTTTTAAAAAAGTTTTTAGCATTTTAGCAAGCACTAAAAAAAGTAAATATAATAATGCTCTGATTTTGCATGATTTTTAAAATTATTATTACGTGTGTATAAGCATGCTTGGAAAATTTCATATTGATACTGTAGTGATCGTAGCGCCATCTTGCATTCATGTTATTCTGAAACGCTACCTATCTACTTTCCCTAATACAATCTATGTTAATACTTCGCCCGGGGAATCCCCGTTCTATGTATACGTGCGCTAAGCGGCGATGTTACGATAGTTGTTAGTGAAATAAAGAGTTTATTTTTCTAATAGCGATGAAGTGCTTTATACAACACTCTACATGAACACCACCACAATGGTCTTGAGGTTCTCCAATACGATGAACCATTATAAGCAACCTGAGAGTAAGCTCTGAAAATGTAGTATTAAGAAAAATGATTTTATAGTAAACGTTTCTGAATGAAAAGTCAACAGTGACCTTCATGTTTCTGACTATATTTCTAAATTTAATTAACGTACACACATGTGTAATAACAAAAAATGTTCGGAAGACTTTAGGCTATCAAATGAAATAAAAAAAAACATTTGAAAAATTTAAGGTATTAATTTAAGAGATTTTTAATTTTTTGAACAGAATGGAAGAAGACACCTTCATAGGAAGTTTTATCATCACCAAAGATGCATCTAAGTCGCAGTTTATCACTTCTATCGTAGACCTTTCAAGCACTCATTCCTTTCGTATTCATCCTATTAATTCAATCTTTACAGCGGAAGCTTCAAAAATCTATCTTGCCACTGATTAATTCGCAGTTCCAGATAAAAAAAATGTTGTTAACAGATAGTTTTTCTGTCCATTAAGCTGTTAAAAATTTATCTTTTAAAGCTCCGAGAGTTATTCATGGAATAGCCAAAAAATGTCAACAAAAAACCATTTTGGTATGAACTCCAAGGCATTCAAATATTACATGGAATGAAAAGGCGGATTATTTCGCAAAAAACAGTTGCATCCGCCTTTGCAAACATTGCAGTTTTAGAGGATTGCTGTTGAAGATTAATTTATGAACCAAATATGAATTCAAAATATGAACCAAATTTATCAAAATAGCAACTACTAAGAAGATGAACATCCCCGACATCTATACTTTCTATACTATTTAAATTTGGACTTTATAATAACCCTGACTGATTCTCCTGTAGCCAAGAAAATGGCGCTGAACATATTCTCGTACACTGTTTGAAGTATTCAACTCAAAGAACATAACAATGAAGAAGTTCACTTTCAATCACCAAGAAACTTAGTCTCTTAAAATTTTGATCTAAAAAACTGTTTTTCATAAACATTTTCTTCACATTTCTCACCGTTCACTGAAGTTTTCTGATATTTATTAATTCTGACTCTCTGACATTACGGGATGAAGCCTTTGTAGCTAAAAATCTCAATGTATCCATTTTAATAATAATAATGCATATGGAGTCAACGATTTTATGGATCCTCCAGCAATTTCATAAGACCAATTATTGTACGCAACAGAAAACGCCTACCCAAGCAGTCGTCTCGTTGGTTTATTTGTCAGTATATCTTACTATAGGCAATTAGGATTAAGGAGATAGGATTAAGAGAGTTATGAGATATCAGCAGAAAGAACATGTGAAGGGTGCTTAAAAGCTGTTTGCAAACATATAGGGAAGTAAAGTAACGAAAGGATGAATTCGGGAAAATAATTGAGACTGTCACCACATGTTTAGTTAATGCTTAATGAGCTTTTCTCAACAATAAGTACAGCCATACATTGGAAAATTGAAATGGTATCCCGAAGGGTCAATACAATACGAAACACGGATTGTACCAAACTAGTTACAACTAAATAAAAATCTTTTGAACTTATTTAATTCTTTGGCTAAGGATTTTAACTACAGATGTAATATATATATGTCCCTCTTTAAAGCGTGAAGAATTTTTTCAGTTATACCTAGTGATTGTATGTTGAACCCTTAATAGGAATGACATATGACTCCCCTTCACAAGAGACCATGACTTATCTTAATTAAGAGGTGATGTATGTGTACCTTTTTATTAGCTAATCCGTTATGCGAACAATAGTGTGCAAAAATATAAAATACTTAGAAGAATTCTTTTTTTTACATTGTCCATTATTCTGAGTATATACAGTGAAAAAGAAATAATAATCCCCACCACTGAATAAGCTATCTCATATCATAGAATTCTGTTTTTAAAATTTATTTTTTAGAGATATTTTAAACTAATTAAACTCAAACAAAGCACAAAAATAGGATCAAACTGTCAAATTATAAATCTTATATAAATAACAAATATTATCGTAATTAAATATCTCAACAACTTCCTTCAAATAATATCTTAACATTTTTCCTACCATATCCATCTCAAAGGTTTTACATGTAAAAATATTAGAACGTACAGGAAATATTTAAAAGTGAGAAAAACCTTTAAGTATTTGCAAATAGACAGTTTTGATTAGACGGAAACTGCTTTATCTAATGGTGCATTTTACATTACAAAAGCGCTTTCAAATTATAATAAATTAATGTGTTGTTACAAAACATAGATAATCACAAATGAACAAAATTATATCAGTGGAAAAACTTGATAAGTTAGCTCATACCACATTAATATAAGACATTATACGATATCTTTACGATGTTGTTCGACATTCTGGATGATGACCAATATCGTGTAGATATCGTAGCAATGTTGTTGAACATTTTCTACTAATTGGATAGAGATAGTGTCTTAATGATATTAGTGCAGCTGAACTGGATATTTTGAATACATTTTTATTAAGCCTTTTTTTCTATGCATTGCAAATATAATTCTCATGGACTGCTATTATGCCCAATAATCGCGAGGTTTTGGTCTATTCTGAACGATAATTTTTAATCATGATTGTGTATAATTTTTAACAATTTGAGATGTACCGTAATTTCTTTCGTATGTACTTGTTGATAATGCTCAAATGAATGAATTTTTATAATCAATTTATTCATTCCATAAATTGGGTCAATAATTAGAGAAATATACTATTGCTGTTGAAATGCTTTCGTTTAAGATGCACCTTGTTTCTTTGCTCCGTCACATATTTTCCCGATCGATTTCTATATCTCGTGATTTTCCGTAATACAATTGACCCAACGCACCGATATCTTCTGTGTTTAAAGATGTTGCTGACTTCGCATCACGTTTTGAAGTTTAACATAATTCAGTTATCAATAGGTGAAGAGTAAATCTTGTAATATCTCTGATGAAATAAAGAAAAATTTCCAGTAGGGAGAAAGTGGTTCATTTCTTCTGTAAAAAAATTCTCCCTCCCAAGAGATATTTTTTTGGTCTAGCAGGGGATGGTGAGGGAGGGTAGATCATCTCCAATAGAGGATGAGCACATGACTTTTGAGACATAAGAAGATTCGAGTTCATTAATTTTTTAAATTGAAAAATTTAGACAAAATTATTCGATTACGTTTTCTGTTTTTTTTATTTTAAAATTGAATTTTAAAATTATAGTGATAAAATTTTGTTATGATCTATCTGGTATTGATAATTTGTCTTTTGAACTGAAACCGGGCTTTATTACGCTTCTTTTTCTGTAAATTCACCAACGATAAATCTAAATACAGAATTCATAAGAATTAGAATATCAGATACCTTGTTATTTTGTCTGTTATTTTTTATTATCTGATAGAACAATTCAGCTCCTAAAATCATTTCAGATTTATCAAAATTAGGATCGGAAAATGAAGTGTGATTCTCCGTAATCAAGTTTTTAGTTTTAAGATCATGAGCAGATAGTTGTACTATGTCAGTAATTTTTGACACTATGAAAAATTCTATTACTGAAGCGAAAGAACAATTATTATTGGTCACAAATGCTTTATTTATCTTCAGTTTAATACCATTTACATATCTTTCAAATCAGCAATATTTATGAGGTGATATTTACGTTTTGTGTTGTAAAGCCAAATCAGTTGTGAATTGTAAAGTTATAAAAATTGCACTATATATTTTCTCAATTCTTTCCTAAGTTAATGCATTATAATATTTGCGGCGTAATACATATATAAAACACTGTACCATACATATTATATATAGTTGCACTATTATAGTCATTCAAGATAGGGGACCATATATTGACTACAACCATAGATAGTTATTCCCTTCGGTTGTTTATTTATCGAAGGGAAAGTACGTAATAAGGAATATTAGTAAGAATTGCTGGCTATTATGTGGTATGTGGTTGACATTTGAGAAGGGAAGAAATCATTCGATTGCAAGCTTGGCGGTATATCTTGAATCTGTAAATATTTTTTCATCAAGGAATTCTTATTTTTTGAACGATACAACAGATAATTGTATTTCCCTTTACATTACTGGCAAGGATATTTTGATCTACATACTTCAAATTTATGAATTTCATTTAAACATTTACTGCAAGTTGTTTTGTAACTACATCAGATCCCTGGATAGGAGACATTTTCAGAAATAGGGAAGAAAATTCCCAATTATATATAATATGTGATTTTTTTTAACACAATTTACACAGATCCTTATTAGATTTCAGCAAGAAATTTGTTTTTGTTCGAATCCGAAATTTTAAATTTTATTGAAAATATAAGATTTTCTTGCAAAATTTGACAAATCTGAGATTTTTTTTAAAAAAATTCTATACATTTTCCCCCAATGAATAATTCTGCTGATAATAAATAAATGCTTAGCCTATGGTCAGTGTTCTAACCAGGTTTTGAAGGAAAATCATCTAGATGAAACAAACAACAACAACATGAAAATGCATAATTCAGTAAGCTAAAAGTTCATTCTATTCAACTAACAATGCTTAAAGAACAGAAATTTATGTAAATAATGGGGTTAAATATCTCTATTAATTTTTTATTTTAAGGTTCATACTATTTTTGACGAATCTCTACATTTCAGAATTCCCCGAATTCGAAAAATTTATTTTTGGCATTATATCTGTCAGTCTGTGAACACGAAAATTTAGAAACATTTTGAACTACATGGATGAAATTTGGAATATGCATTAATGATCAAATTTATAGATTTCTATCAAATTTTGGATGAAACTCATTCATCTAAAGTCTGTCTACATGGCTGTTCGAACACAAGTGATATGTATAACATTACTAAAAGGTCTTTTGGTTTCAATTGGTTTGGGAAAAGGTGTCCAAAATATCTTTTCACCCGATAGATTCATTAAAAATATTAGGTTCATACCATGGATGGACATTTTGTAACCAATGTTCGCCAATTCCATGAGAGATTCACAATTTTATGTTGCGGAGGAGGGATAAGACCTTTATTGGAGAGTTTACGTGAAAGTTTCTGAGAGACCACTCCCGTTGGTTTTACTGTTTTAAATAATTTTTAATACCCTGATTGTAATAACAGTCTTTATGAGTGCCAAAACACGACATTAAGTAATCAGGTACTCTTCTTTCAGGGATTCGAAAACACCTCCGCGCTTTTGCGCATGTGTCAGGATGCGTTTATTTAGTCGAAATAGGGTTGAAAGAAATAACGAAAAGGGATGTTTAAATTTAATGATAAAATGAACTAGGATTATTCACAGACTAAAAAGGCAAAAAAATTGCGGATAATTCATAATATTGTGGGAAAAAGATTCTAATTTATAAAACAGTATCTTATAATTATTTTTGTTTACTGTAAAGGCTCTAAATAGTAAATTATGATAATTATTTACTATTTAGATAAATGGAAGATTCCTGTTCTTAAAATTTGATAATTCGCATTTTAAAATAATAATTTTTTAAGTTAAAACAATTTTTTTTATTGTTGGTTTAAAAATTTATATAAAAATATCAATAGCGGTAGACAATTTCGGTTACATTTAATGATATTATATAAAATAGCCCACGTGCCATTCCTAAAAGCTTTTTTGACATTGAAATATCCATATAAGCAATCAATGCAAGCTTCAGTTAAAATAAATTAGTATCAGAAAAGATACAACATTCACATAGACTTGGGGAAAAAAACAACAACCCCTTCAACTAAGAAGTCTCTAATAAAGCTGAAAGCAATGTCAAAGAATGATGTAGAATACTCAAAAGGTTCTTATCTCTTAGCGAGATAGAATATTGTTGAAAAGTGGTAGTCAGTGGTTACTGAAACGAACAGTATTCGATTTAATCTTAAAGAATGTTTTGATTGGATGATCATTTAGCATCTGTGGCCTTCTGACTGTTTTCGTATATGCCTATATTAAACATTCTTCTTGTATCCATACATGACCAGGTCTTATCATCAAAACATAGTTTAATATTGAAATCTATCTACTATAGAGATTTGAAACAAGAATATTAAAAGACAAATTAAGCTCTTCAATACATTTTTTCATCTGATAAATAATTTTTTCCCTCTTTGAATAAAAAGAAGGTACAAAACCTTATTTTTTCAATAGTAACAAAAAGATACCTTTTGGAAGATTATTGCGACATTGATAAACTAAAAGGAAAGCAAGGTATTTATAAGTGTTTCTCATGTTTAATTAACTTAATTGAGGTTTATACATCGGAATAGACATCAATTTATGAATGATTTTTTTCGGCTTATGTGTTTAAAGGAATGATATTTTTTATGAATATGTAAAGCATTAGTACGATACTCATGGAATTAGAATTGACAATGAAAAAAAATTAAGGGATGAATGAAAAGTAGGATGTTAATTCTCTTTTATAATTTTAATTTGAGAGCAGTGAATAATGCATATTTCTTAGTAGTCCCTACTTTATTCTTTAATTGTAGTGAACATGCGTCTTCGAACTTAAATTGAGATTAAATTATTCAAAGTCGACATAATTAAAAAAATTATTCATACTTTATAAACGTTCGAGTAATCTGCTGATTCTTAATTAATAAAGTTATCAGGTATTCTTTCGAATCTCAATTGAATCAGTAAGCCAGTATGTTTCTGAAAGGAAGATGTCATCTGATCTCTTCTTATAGTAAAGGATAATGTGTTGTGTGTATTGGCTATCTACAGGAAAGATATTTTGACCTAGAGATGCCAAATTTGGCACAGATATACTTTAGAGGGCAGAAATGATAACCTCGAAGCATTTTTTTGAAGATTCGATTTTGTTTAGAATTTCAGTTAATTAATAATTAAGCGAAACCTTGCCGTTTTTACAGGTTGATCCACCCCCTTCCATAAAAAAATATTGCGCAAAACTTATTTTCATAAAAATTTTAAAAAAAGAAAGTTTCGATTCTTTTTGGTCCGGAAAGTAATAAGATGCATAATTATGCATATGCGAGTGTAAATATTCCTTTAGAGCTTAGGAAATTCAAAAAGTATTTATAAATTTGTTATAATTCTTAAAAATTAATGTGAGAGTGTTTGCTATTATAAGGCTTTTATAACAATCATTATCTAACAAGAATCTGAAAACGATGCGTACTTCAATCAGACTAGTGGTTGACCGCGAAAGGCTAAAGATCCTAATTTAACTAACTTGCAAATTAAAAAGACCTTTCTTGTAGTATTTTCAATAATAGTTCATTGTTGCCGAAACCGTTTTAATTATTTCTTCAAATATTTTATCGCATGATTTTCTTCCATTATTGAAAGTTAAGAAATAAATGTAGTTTGTTAAATATCTATGCAGATCTTCTGAGAAATAATAATATTAAGTTATATAATCTCAAAAGTTAGAAGGTAGATGAATTATGTAATGACGTTTTTAATAATACTATGATATCATAGGCCTTGACTTTATCTGGATGGTTAGTACAATGGAAAAGAATGGGCATAAGGCTATTAGAATAGCATGGCTTTAAAGCGAGTTATGATTTGATGTTTACAAATATCTTGAAGAAATCGTGGAACATTAAGTAATGCATTAGAAATTTAATTGCAAATAAACACTCAATATTTCTACCAAACCAAGTTTACACTAAACAGCATTTGAGTTAAACAAAGGGTTGTGAGGTTAAAAAAACAGTTTTGAGTTAATTAAATAATTTAAAAAAATTAATTCAAGTAAACGAAATGTTCGCTGTCTCTTTAAATCTTGAAAACACAACGGGAGGAAGAATAGTACCTAGAATTTGTGATAGCATGGTAGCATTTACGACTCTGGAATGGAGAGTAATAGATTTAAGGGCGTTTCACTGAATATTCAATGGGCAAATAGATATAGTGACTGCTAATTATGTGCTTGATATTTATATTATGTGAAAGCTGGAAAGTTAACATTCAGATCATGAGCCATGAGGTATGGTTTTTAAGTATCCCATTGTCTCTGAAAATATAGACATGTTTCACTCAACAAAGTGGGATTTCAGGGGAAAATAACGAGGGAATAGAATTAAATTCTGATAAACTGTGACAAAAATTAGACAACTTCTTAAATTTTAGATATACCACCAAATTTGTGAAAAGAATAATATACCAGCTGAAATAGAGGCGAGATTTTCTCTAATATCTTTGATTGCAAAGTACAGTTGGAGTTGGATTTTAATGGCACAAAAGCCATTAAAATACAATGCAAAGTCCAATTTTAGTGATAAATTGCAATGTGTTTAGATTAAGGTAATCATTTGGATGAATCAGAAGCTACACTAACATTACTTACCACGTTTCTTTACGTCACGTTTAGTGATTTTTAAGCCACAAAGATCATGAAACTGTTAATTCATCCAGTTAGGTTACTAGTTGCTATATTTTAATAGTAGGATTCACAGTGAAGTTTTCTTAATGAAACCAAGAGGCTTTCTGCTGCATTCAATAACTTTCAAAGCTCAATAGAAAGCGGAATACGGAACTGCGAGAAGTTTTAAAAAAAACAAACTCAATCGAATTCATGCAGACTGTAACTTAAAGTTCGATCTGCAGATCGGATAAGAATATTTTGTCTTAAAATTGGTAACTGCGATAAAGCAGCGTTGACACGAGGCCAACTATTGCGTGCAATAGAAGGGCACTCCTACCACAAGATGATCACGTGATTGCAATGGTACAAATGATTGTCTTATCGGGATAACTATTTGTCATTTTCCCATTGAGGTCACGTGATTTTTCCTATGATAGGCGTGGCCTTCTACTGCTCTTAATAATTGACCTCCGGTGAGCGCTGCTTAAGAGTTGAAGGTTTATGAATAGATACAGCATTTGAAAGGGGCATTGTTGACTTTTCAGCTTGTTTTTGATTTTTTTAAACGTAGAATATATTAGGATAAAGCTGTCTTTTTAAAAGTTAGATTAAGCAACTGCCGCATAATTTTTTCTAAAAAAATGTTTGTAATAGTGCCTTCGGTTCATCATCACATTTTATTTCATAGACACGGATATGGACTTAATTTGAGCCATCAATTTCCTAATTACAGAGAAGATCCTAATGTCTGCAACTCGTACGGTACCACGCCTCTTCATGTGCTTTCTTTGACTAATTGCGGTGCTGAAGTTGCAGAAGAATTGATTAAATCTGGAGCCAGAGTAAATACAGTGAATCATTTTGGTTGTTCGTCTCTTCATTTTGCTGTAATTCACCGAAACGAATGGATGATAGATATTCTTATTGAACACGGAGCTGATGTGAATCTTAAAGACATGAATGGGAACTCAGCTTTACATTTCGCTGTTAGGAACTCCCAAACTTTGCTTTATCTTCCTGAGTATCAAACTGGCGATTTATGGATTGTTCAAAAACTAATAAACAATGGAGCCGATATTGACACGGTTAATATAGATTATGAAACTCCACTTATGTGGGCCATAAGAGAAGGGAATTTGGATATTGTCAAAGAATTACTGTCATTTGGTGCGAATGTAAACGCCAGGAAAAGTGGATTAGAAACTTGTTTACATGTAGCTTCAAAAAATATTAAGCTGAACAGCGATATTGCGATAGAATTGGTGAAACATGGAGCTTGTGTAAATTGTCCCGATCAAGACGGAAAGACAGTTTTGGATATACTTTTACAATCCAGAGATTCAGATCTGGGTTTTGAATGTGCAAAGGAAGTCATAAAAATTGCTTCTCTTGTAAACTTTGAACATAAAATTGATTTCGGGGTTCCAAAAGAATTTATTTTAAATGAATTTATTAATGAATGTTCCGAAGAACTTCTCAGAATGAAATATATTGTAAATTCAGAAAAATTTTCGCTCTGTCAGTTTGCACTTAACGGATGTTGTAATATAAATCGTGACAATCTGTGTGATGAAAGAGTGTTCGATAAAGTTTTAGAGATTCTTTCGAAATGCACCTTCCCTGTTTACTATGATTTCATAGTGGCCAATTTCAAAAGACAATATTTGTGTAAAAAATTGCTAAAATTGGACATTTATGCGAGAAATGGAGACAATACAAAAATATCTGTGAATTGTGATGTAGTATTTGAGATTTCGTGTTTTTTATCCGACAGAGACTTATTTAATTTTGTAAGAGCTTATTTAAAATCTGTTGCGCCCCTCATTCATGTTTGAAAAAATTTATAGATTTGCTTCAGTATTTAACTTGCAAATGTAGAATTATTTGACGTAATCCCTTTTTAGGAATATTTAAATTTGTAATTTTGATCTTGTTTATATATGTCACTTTTATTACAAGACAATTGTTTCTGCGGAACAGTTTGATAGAAACATTTCAACAATCCTCTAAGGCCGCTTCTGAAAGCAAAGAGCGGTAGCAATTGATTGCTAAATAATTGTAAAAGTGTTGCACACTTAATGCATTATTTTTAATTTTTAACTAAATTTTTACAACTTTCAAATATTTGACTGTATTATAGACAATAAAAAAATATGGATTGAAAATTATTGGTATAATCATTTATTTTCATCATTCATTAATTATAAATATTTTACATTTAAAATGTACCCAGAAAATTACCTATTCTTGTACAAAAATCTTTTATGAAAATTTGAGAATTGCGATGCATTGCCATAGTATGAATTGCTACATTCAGTTGAATGATAAATATTTAAAATTTTATTTATATTTTGTAGTTTTATGCATGAAATTGGTTATTTACGCCTTGACTTACGCTTAAATTTCAGTATGTCTTACTAAACATTGTATGAAATTACTTAAGCTGTTGTGTACTTAAGTTTACATTTCTGCTCCATATAAATACCGATCAGTAATTCTTAAACGTTGGAATATCAATTCACAAACTATGTTAATTCATTTTTAGAAATTGCAAATTAATTCATACTAGCAATTACCTTAAGTTCTTATAGTATCTGAACTATGTGAGCATTCAGATTAGTGCTTTTTATATTTAAAAAATAAAACACTCATCAAAACTATAACGCATAGAATTATTTAGCAGCAATACTTACCTATGACGTAATATGGCCAAATACGATCCTTGCGCTTAACGCAAACCACAATCAAGCGTAATTGTCTACCATCGTCTTTGGACACGTAAATGAATTAATACGACATATTTCTCAAACGTATGT
Organism: Argiope aurantia; assembly: GCA_026543865.1. Lineage (NCBI taxonomy): Eukaryota > Metazoa > Arthropoda > Arachnida > Araneae > Araneidae > Argiope > Argiope aurantia. The sequence continues at coordinate 835,698 of JAPMOR010057291.1, forward strand.
TTCATTAAATTGGTTATCGTGCAATTTTTAAATACTAGAGATGAGTATAACAGAAGTATTTGAACGATTTTTAGAAAAATTACCTGTGAAATTATTTATTTCAAGCATGCCCCTACGTAAGCAAAACCCAGAGCCCATTTTCTGAAAAATGGATAAAAAATTTTAACCCTTTTCTCCTATCCGGTATTTGAACTTTTGGATTCACTAGTTTATAAAAAATATTTGAAATTCCTTAAATGCTTTCTTATATATGTCGGAATGCCGATTTTTTTCGTTTTCTTCGCAAAAGTAATTTTTCTTAGACATATAAATCAATCACTATATCATAGCTCAAATGAAACATGCGAGAGTAAATATTAACAAATAAACAATTTCTTTTTTCATGAAAATTAAATGCGTTGCAATTTTATGCAAATGGTAAAATTTGCATTAAAGGAATAAAAGATAATATTTAAATTTAGTTAAAATTTGAAACTTAATTTTAAATATTATTTACAATACTTATCATAAATAACGATGCGTCAGCTACATGCACATATCAATGATTTTTACAAGACAAAGATACTATTAACAAGAAGATAAAAGTAATTATGTACCTATGAGGTTATATATCGCAGCACCTGTAAACCTCGGAAAAAAAAATTCTAAAAATGATATAATTTACAATACTGCATTTTATTACAGCAATTTTTGATGATTAAGTAATTCGATTATATTTATTTTAAATGTATTGAAATCAATCCAGTGCATATTTGAACACAGCCGTTTTATTCGAGATACAATTATAGGTACTAAATAATATGCATTGAAAAGAGGATTATTTCGAGTAATAATTTTAATCAATACATGCTTGTTTTTGTATTCAAAACACAGGTGAATCAACTGTCTATGAAGTTACAAACCCATTAGTAACAAATTTTTTAAAAATATTTAGCTGGATAAGTTATATATGCCCAAAAAATTGTGTAACAATATAATTATATTCAATTTATGTTTTGATTTCAATGGTATATGGCCTTTATACCAAATTTGTAGATTTATTTCAAATTTTGGATGAAACTCATTCAGAGGAAGTTTGTCTGCCTGGCTTCTGATTATAAGTTAACGCGAAAATCATAAAATAAAGGGAGTTAGTGAATAAAATTAAGTACACAAATTTAGTATCTAAAGTGTAGACCCGTAGCAAATTTGGAAATAAATCCATCGAGGACCTAATTGTGTGTCAGTCTGCATTTATAAAAGCAAGTAAAAATGCAAATTCAAAAGCGGAATGTCTTAAATAAATGAAATTCGGTATGTGATTTTGTAACTGCAATCATAGTTCTCTCAGATTTTGGTTCCAGCCGGTTGAGAAAAAAGTGCCCCAAAGCACACATTCGATTTTCTTGTATATGAAACGTATCCTAGCGATAAATCGCCAAAGATCGCACACTAATAGGTTTATATTAGAAACCATTGTGTGCCAATAGCATACAGCTGCTGATGCATAAACACATTTACTATATAGTATGTGAAAAAGATTTTGGAGACCAGTCTCGCTGGCTGAGTTATAGAAGGTATTGAATTAAGATTATAGCTTAAATTTAAAGAGTACATTTACAATTTCAGAATTGAACCTTGGATTAATAAGTAGAATCAATCCTTTAAAAACTTCTAAGTTCAGACAATTTTATGCAATTAGGGTTTCAATGTTTCAATTATATTCTTCTACAAGATCATGTGAGTGGAATACAAGATATTAGGAGATAAGACCTAAAATTCTTTTGCAAACGGAGATGTTAAAGCATAGCCTTCTTGTATTGCTAGAACAAAATAAAAATACAAATAAATTGCTCAAGTTACAATTAAAGTCGTTTAATTTGAGTTCCTTGAAATCAGAATTGTTTTTCAAAAGAGAAAATAAAAATAGTCTGAATTCAAAAGGTTTAAATATAATTCTTCATCTAAAATATTTGAAACATTTGATTAATTCAGAAGTTTATTTGAACTTTCAGAATTATTATAAACGTGGAACGCCTTTGTGCATGCTGTTAAGCAGGATTCACACGAGGCCAACTATTGCGCGCAACAGAAGGTCACACCTACTTCAGGAAGATCATGTGATCTCAATGGAACATTAGCAAATAGTTGTCCCAATGTGAAAACCTTTTGCCATTGACCCGTTGTGGTCACGAGATGTTCCTGAGGTAGGCATGGTCGCCCATTACGCGCAATAGTTGGCCTCGGGTGAATACTGCCTTATTCTAACATATGTATCATAAGGAGATCGTTCGAATTCTAATTAAAAACAATAATGGCGTCAATATACAGGACGAAAGATGCAACACCGCTATACATACAATTATAGAACTTATTTTACATGAGGAAATTCTATCCTCCTCCACCAGTATCGCTGAATGCGTCAGTTGTTGAAAGTATGTTGCAGTGTGGAACAAACACTAACATACCGAACAAACGACATGAAACTTCACTGATGATAACAGTAAAATTCAGAGACTTAGAAATTGTTAAAAAGTGTTTAGCTTCTAATGGAAATGTATATTTGCGAAAATAAAATTCGAAGATATGCCTTTAAAAAACTTCAGGCTCAGATCATCTAAGCAACGGCATTTCCGAAGAACTGGAGTTTGCTTAAAATGCGTCTACCAATAAGGTAAGACTATTTTAAATGCTTTTCTTCATACAGATAAATTCGATGAATTAAAAAATGTATATATTTATAAACTAATACAAACGACGCTTCTTGTTACATGGGATTATAGAATAGCTTTTGATATTGATGAAAATTTTTTATTGTTTGCTGTCATTTGATCTATTGTAAATATATTGAAGAAATATCTTAAATGGATACTATTATTTATTTAATGCTGACATTTTATTCTGTGCCTTTTGTTCCGAGAGGATACGATGCAAAACTGTGACATTTGATAGAAAAAAGCATTTTTTTTTTAAAAGTAAAGTGTTTGTTTCTATTAATTAGTAAGTTTCTTATGTACTATGAAATTATAAATCACCTTTACAGTATCTAGACAACGAACTTTTATCTGCTGAATGAGGAATATGAAACTAGAATTTTAAATTAAGATGTTTCGCTAACATTGATTATTTTGAACAAAGATTTCTTTGTTTCAGTATTCATATATTTTTTGCATAAAAGTATAGGAAATCAACTAAATGATTAAATGATTATCTTAATCTGAAATTTATTAAGTATTGGGTAGATAAGAAAATCGGAATCGGATACTTTTAAATGATTTTGTTGAAACCGAGTTTTCTTCGCAGTTACGAGACGAATGTTTATTTAATCTTGCTGTCTTTTTTGTAGATTCCCTTTCTTCATATTTACATTTGTTCTTCCATTATAAAGTAGAAAAGAATGTAAATGTGCATTCGAACGGCTAGTTAGCTAAATATTTAAAGACATTATATTATTAAAACTCCATATTTTTAAACTTTTAAGGTCCATTTTATTAACAAAAAATGACTTTTAAGGAGATAGTTGCAACACAAGGTGTATATATAATTAATCTTTACTTTATTAATCTAAATAATGAATTTATTTAGTTAACAACTTTATTTCAAATGTTAAAATTTTTTATTAATTTTTTTTAATTGGTTTTTCTTAATACATAGTTTTTTAAATCGATTTTAGAATATTAATATTTTATTTTTACTGAAATAGGCACAGCACTGTTTGATAAAAGTCGTTTATCATTCTAAATAAGATCTAGTTGTTTTTCAGTAAATGTTAGTGTGCCTTCTTGTATTATAATTTTAAAGCTTATCTTGTAAATTTTTATCTAAAGATTGTTAAAGTCATCAAAAGTAATGTCATATACATGAATTTTTATACTATTGCAGATCAAAACCGAACAGTTAGCCTCAATTCCAGTATTTTGTAATATAGAGATCTTTAGTTGGGGAAGTTTATATTTTGTTGTTCCTTGTTTATTCCTTTTGGAAGATAATATCTGAAAGTCATTTAATACATCTATTTTTTAATAAGCTTTACACTTAATTAATTTAGCAAATATGGAAGATTCAGCGCTTTCCAGAAGTCATCCGTATGTTTTAAAATTTCAAATAAATTTATTTCATCATCCGATTTTTGATATTACTAATACCATTAATATGGCTTTCGCAGTGGAAACCCATTTAGTGGTTGGCCACAGGAATCTCTCTTCAAATATGGCAATAAATGTGTTGTAATTTAAGTATTGTAATGGTTTTCGATCGATTTTAAATAAGTTCTTTATCATAACAACCATTAGTTTGGTTCCACAATCAGATACGGATTTATTTTTTAAGAACTTTTAGAGCATGTAATTCTAATATTACAGATCTTAGTGTTGGAATTGATTGAAAAGAACCCGGATAAAAAAATGAAATGGAAATTTTTTATGCCGTAATCTAATTATTTTGTATTTTGATAGTAAATAAATAATTCTTGTGACCATTCAGTTAAATGGTTATTATTTGTTCAGCTCTTCCATTTTGTCAATTAAGGGAAGTGGTTATAGAGGAGCAGTCTATTCATAATTCTGTGAATCTGTTCTAGTTGGAAGTTTCTTCCAGATTTTTTGATGCAATCGTTTTCTAAAATTTATGCATTAAATAGCATTTTGTGATAAGTATTGTAATGTATAGTAACATAATGTGCACGACTATAAAAAGTTACACAATTCTATAAAAATAATAGGAACTTGCAGTAAAATTCGAAGCAATCTCTACTACCCTTTGAAATTTTGCAAATAATTAAATGAAACCACTTTGCAAATGTATCCGGAAAATAAATTTTTTTTCCAAATTAAACATTAACTCATTACAAATGCAACGTTCCTTGTGCCATAGAATTCAGACTAATCAGTCAGCTGTTCGCCGATACGAAATAAATATTTATTTTAATATGTGTTTGTATGGTAATCGATTGTGTCAGTCTTGAAAGAACACATAGAAATGGAAATAAACGAATTCATTATATGCACTTTTACATTCTTTCGCTTTTGTGTATATTTTTTCTTTACTTATCATTGATGCTGCATTTATTGTAGCTTTGTATACCTGTACATGTCTAATTTTAGACTTCGAAACATACGAGTAAAGATACTAAAACATTCTCCTGCTGCTGTGATATAGAAATTTGGTAAAAGGCTATTCATTCAAATGTCATTTTCCCTTGTATCTAAATAATCCTAAAAACATCAAAATAGGAAATCAATCAAGCGAACTAGCATTGTTTACTGTCACTGAAGCATTTATTTACTTTTCTTACTAAAAACTCATTAATTGCGAGAGCTTTTTATTGGAAAGAATGGGCATTGGTTTCACATTAAGCAGAGTTTAGAAGTAAGCTTTTCCGATTTTCTTTCTTTTAAATGCGTCTTTTAAGATGCGAGTGACGATCTTATTTAGAATCTTCTAGAATAACTTGACAGACTTAACAGACATAACTTGACATAACTTGAAGATGAGTATAGGTTCAAAACTAGATTCTACCGCGTGTGTAGCAATGGTCAATGTATATCTGATGCTGATGGCGAAGCATCCTCTCTTCAGTTGGTATGGGAATCTGGAAAAGAGCATTAGTTTGCCTTCGCGAATGTCTTTCCCTCACTTAATCATGGATCAAAATAGTGAGTTCCATTCTAAAATTGGGCTCATTTTTCTCAACGGGACTACAAATATATAACTCATCTTTCTACACTTTTGTGTAAAATATCCAAGAAGTCTTGGTTTAAAATTAAATTAAATAACTGAATATCTAAAATTTGATAAATAACTGACCTTTTTTTAAAATTATCATTAATCAATGTTTTATATTTCAATTTTTTCCTAAGTTTAGGGAAATCGAGATTTTTTGATGAAAAAGAAGGCGCAGAAATTTCAGCCATTTGAAATAGAGTCGCGAGGGAAAAAGTTGTTTAATGAATTTCTAACATTGATTAAATAAAAATTGATTAATTAATTTACAATAATTTTAAAAAGATTTATTTCTGTCAGCTTATTATTAAAAAAATTATATGAATAAATTTGGCTATTTTAATGGGAAAAAAGATCAAATCAAAAGTTTATGAAAAAGCTCAAATTAAAATTTATATAACAATAATAATTTTAATACCGCAACAAATCTAGTTCTGAAAAATAAAGTAATTTAAATTATCTGTCAAATAGTTAACTAAAAAAATTATGAAATGAATTAAAATTTTGATTCAAAGTTAAAAGCTATCTTCGTATGTCTTTTAAAAATTTATTATTAGTTCAAGCGTTATTTTTAAGACACCAAACAATCAAGGTCTGGGAGTTCGAATTTTTTTTCATTTGATTCTAAAATGTCATCTAATTAGATATTTATAACGATAAATTAACAGTTTTCTTGTAAAGAATTGCAATTTTCAACTGATAACATTTGGAACGTTATATAACAAAAGTGCTTTTTACCCAGTCTAGGAGACGCGGCGAAAATATTAATAAATAGAACATTGAACAACCGCAAATTTTAAATTTTACATAACCTTTTGTCTTTTTGAGAAAACCATGTTGAAATAACTCGCAAATAAAAGAATTGTGTACCTTTCAAATTAAAAATAAAGCACCTTTGTTGATAAGGGAGCAATATCTTTTTTTTTTTTCATTCCTTTGCAGCTAATGTCGCTAAGGTGTTACATATGACTAAAAAAGTACATATTGGTTGCGTGCATTCGAAACATTTTTGATTTGAAGTGAGGTTTACCCAATTAACTCGAGTCAACAATTCGTTTTGCATAATTAACAGCAAGCCCTAATAAGCAGAGGAGCACCTGTTAAAAAAATGTGTTTTCTCCAATTAGGAAATGGAAAAATGAAGTCTGAAATCCCTTTTTTTTCTGAATCATGTATATTTTCATTCTTTTCGTATCTGATCTTAGGGGTTTGCTGAAAATTGCAAATGCATGCATGAAATTATTTGTCAAGAACTATTTTTCATATTTTATGAAGAATTTTTTTTCCAAATACAACTATATTTTAATTTTTAAAATATTATGATAACGAAGAAGCATATTTCGACGACAAATTCCTAAAACTTAATGTAATGTTTCTTTTCTCTCTGTAGATAGCATTGATCAATTTTATGTAAATGGACATGAAAAATTTTATTAAAGAAATATGAATTTAATGATGTTGACGTCACAAGGAAAAATGCCCTTTTAATATAAATTTGTATTAATATTTAATTCTATTATTTTGGTTATATTATTCTTTTTTTTTCTCAAAAATATTTAATAGGGAAAATATTTCACCTCGCAGATAATGCAGAATAGTATTTCTATATTTAAAACCCAAACTCTATTAGTGTTTTCAGAATTTAGTTTTCATTTGTTCGGTATTGTAGCTTTAAATTCCATATATTGATTTTTCTAGCTGCATTTTGTTTTAAGTTGTTAGTTGAAAAGTTATGAAGATTGCTAGCAGATTTAAGGTGGCCGACTTCGTTCAAAACAAATTTTTTAAAAAATTAGATTTATAATTTTAAATTATTTTTAGATGCATTGCTAATTATAAATACAAAAAATGTTGAAAAGCTTTTTATAAATATAATATTTTTTGAGAAACAGGGGAATTTGCATCAAAATTTAATGAAATGTGAACAAAACAGTTAAAACCTTATACCAGATTGTAATACCACAATCGCAACTTTTTAAAGAAAAGTTATCTATGAAATGACACAAAATCTTGGAAAATTTTTGCAGATAAACCAAAATGAACGTAAATATAAATAAATGTCAAAATGTAAATAAATTAGAGGGAAAAATGTGTGTATACATATGCCTTTTTTTAACTAATTACAATTCATTTTTGATATTAATGGCAATAAATGAACAAGTATTTCACCAGCTGCAAACATTTTGTCTCATTTTATTACCCTTATTATTTTAAAAGCTGCACTGTAACTTTCAAACAATTATCTCTTAGGTTTTAAGTTACCATGTAGAGGGATTTTTATGAAAAAAAAAGTGTTGTGAAAACTGTAGTTTAAGATTTCTTTTAATTGAAAGATATGGTTCTCACAGGAGTTTAAATTTTTCCACAACGATAGATTTGAGCTTCCGTGATCTTATTTTGCCTGTTTTTTTTGGGGGGGGGGAGGGATTTTTCGTTGACTTTATTTTTGAGAAGAAAATCTTTTTAAAATTATTAATTAGCTTAGTTTCAATTAATATCAATTTACTTAATATGTAAATTTAAATTCTCAACTTTAAATTACTAATACTGCTCTATAATCCTAATTAAACTAATTTCTAATAAAATTAAAACACAAGTATATATTATAGGATAGATCATATTATATTGTATTTGTCCTTCCATCTTATACTTGAATAACTTGTTTAAATCCTTTGTTTGCTCTAACCATCAATATCTTTCTGATATTGGCAATGTTACATTGAAAAAACATTTTAATAATAGCACTTTGCATATTTTGTAAGTTGCCTTTGCTGCTAAGAATTATTATTCCGTTATTGTTTTGTAATTTATTGATTCAGGGATAAGGCAGTTTTATTTTTACATTTGACAATTTTGCACATTTCTCTAGTTTTTGAAGAAAGATTCCAACCTTTTGTTATATATGTCCCTACTTTTGAATTTTGTTACAAAATTCATATCATAAGATCTTAAATGTATTACGCACTCCCCGACCGCAAAGTATTACATTTTTAAAGACAATTTTTGTTCCAGAATGCTATTTCTGATTTTGTTTTGCTTCATACTAAGTATATTATATTTGTTGTAACTTTTTACTAACACATTTAGGAAAAAAAAAATGGGAAGCGAATTTGGAAAGGAAAGAAAGTGCGATTTATAATGAAAATTTTAAGAACATTTCTAGCCAAAGTGATCGGAAATTGATGTTTTCAACGTAGGCGGATACATTAAAACGTATGGAAAGTTTATGCATTTTAAACTTATCCTTTATTTACATTGTTTTTACAGAAATAATAAAAATAATTAGCAATTGCTATATAATTATCGCATAAATAATAATTATATATAATATTCAGGATCTTAAATTTGATCAGGTTTGTTTTGAAATTATCAAATTTGTTTTCAAACTACCAAATTTATTTTCAAACTATCAGAAAGTAGATTTTGAATATAAAGCATTTTTTTTAAAGGAACTGGTTTTTACTCATATTTATAATCTTTCTAAAATTTTCGATATTTCTATGAAAATGAAAATAATTACATGACTGATAACCTTAAAAAAATTGCTTTTTTAACATAGAAATTATTATACTTTTTATAATTCAAACATAAAATATTTCAAAGTGAATTACAAATAAGAAATTATTCTTATTTTAGCAAATGCGTTAAAAAAAAATGCATTTTTTGTATTTTTTGGATTTAAAAATATGGTTTTAATAAGAAATGCATCGATAACTCAAAAATATCTACAGTTTTGATATAAATATTCTTATATTGCACACTGACTTCTGTTTTTGCTAATTTAATTTGGGTGACTACATTAAAAAGTCGATATTTTTGTGAAATAAAGATTTTTTAAATTTAATATTCTTAATGTTTCATTAGGTTTTTTTTATAAAGCTTTTAGAATTTTGTTTTTAAGTCTATTTTTTGGGAAGTTGCATTGATTTTTTTATATTTGCATTTGCATGTTTTAATGGTATTTTACAACTTTAGATGCTTTTTTCTCAAATTCTAATATTTGATAGAATTTTCTTGCAAAAAACCTCATAAATTATGAATATTTTTAAATTTTATTTTTGAAAAAAGGAATATTTTTTGTTCAAATTTGGTATGATAATTTCTCAATACGTTCTGCTGTTCTTGAACTAGAGAATAAGTGATCAATTTATTTGGAAATATTTTATATTTGTTTTTGTGCTTCACAATATATATATATATATAAACATTACTGGAAATTTTGTTATTTATCAGTCGAGCCCAAATATTTAAAGAATGACAGAAATATAGCTTATTTTTTAGCTCAGGCCCAATATAATATATTTCTTAAACTATCTTCAAATTTACCAGCAAATCATTTAATAAATCTCTTAACTCGAAGATTTTGGCTTTAAATCTCTTTTTAGTAAAAAAAATGTCATTTTTTCCAGTTTTCAAACAATTTTTGGCATTTTACTGGTGTATTTTGGCTTATTAGATTTTTTATTCTTTTTTTATGCAAACATTCAAACATATAAATATTTTCGAAAGTTTTTCAAAATGTTCATTCAAACCTTAATTCCGCCATTTTTATTCGTCCTGTTGCAGATAAATAATGGCCGCTCCATTAGAAGTTCGCACCATTGCTCATTCATTGCACCATGGATCATTGCTCCTTATTTTAGTGTAAACTTCTAATGCAGGTCATGATCTATCTGCTACAGAAGGAAGACAAAGGAGGATGAAATTTTGATAGTGTTATCAGAACAATCGTAAAATCAGTAATCAACAAAATAACCATAGTATTATCAGAACAATCATAGAATCAATAAACAACCGAATAATCATAGTGTTATCAGAACAATCACAGAATCAATAAGCATCAGAATAATCCTAGTGTTATCAGAACAATCATAAGATCAGTAAGCAACAGAATAATCATAGTGTTATCAGAACAATCATAAAATCAGTAAGCAACAGAATAATCCTAGTGTTATCAGAACAATCATAAAATCAGTAAGCAACAGAATAATCATAGTGTTGTCAGAACAACAACGAGAAAAGTAACAATAAAATGAGCGAAGACAGAAGTCAGCGAGCACAATGCAAAAAGAGATGTCAAACATGTAGATAATTCCTTTATTCTCATAATTAATTTTATCTCAGTGTTTATTGATATTATTTTATGCATATTATTTGTTAAATGGACTCAATTTGCGAAGTTCAAGATGAATCATTTTTATTAGGGCCATGAAAGAATCATTCTAAATAATTCATTAGAGACCTTGGTTTCGAATATGATATGTAGTTCTTTCAAGGAGGTTTTCGTCAAAAAAGGGGTTTTACAAGATTTAAAAAAAAAATTATTAAAAATTAATGGGAAACGATTTTTACTAATTAGATTTTTTAAATATATTTGACAACGATACTTTTCATTCTTTTTAGTTATTGTATTTATACACTCAAACGTTGCGAAGGTATTAAATATATTTTTTTGTATTGTGCATTTTATCGCTTCTATATAATTAAGTGTAAAATTAAAAAATAAAATAAAGATAGAGGAATCGAATTTAAAATGCCGCAATGTTTTAAACTAGAGTATCGAATCTCCTTAATTTTCTATTATTGTAAGAGATACGTTTGTGCTCTTTTATTAATTTATATCTCTGACAACAGATGGCGCTAATCTCTTTTATTGGAATTGGATCTTTCATAAGTTCGTTTCTTCCAATTCTGATCTTTCAAATGCGTTTGCTCCAAGTTCCCTATTAAAATTGTAATAATGGTCGGTACTTTCAGATTTTTTTAAAAAAATTTCATTATTTTCTTTTATATTTAATGACAGTAATCTTCTAATAATTTTGAAAATTCCCCTTAAAAGCTAGAATTTTTATAAAAAATAAAATAGTAAATTTGTTTTCGATCAACTGTTTCCAACAAACTTAGGAAATATTAATGAGTTAAGCATATTTGATTTTTAAGAAAAGAAATCTTCGAAATAATATTTTCAAATAACTAATGAATGAAATAGTAAAACTTTCCTTTTTTCGGGAGTTGCTTTAATTTCAAAAAAATTTGCAAGCTTTTTCATTCAAATCATTTTGAAACAAAGCCCAGAAGAAAATGGTACAAAATAAATTCTTTTATGATAGGCTATACTTTTGTAAAAAATCTATCAAAACTGCAATTTGATATTATTGACCGACTATATTCTATTTTCTCATTGGTTCATAAATGAAAATTATAAATAGTAAATTAAAAATTCAGAAATAATTAAGTAAATATATAAAATAAGATAAAAAAATCATGAATATGTATTGTATTTTGTATGAATATGAATTTAGTAACATAATAGTTAAAAAAAATCCAAAAGAAAACACTCCAAAAATCAGATAATGTAATAAAAATATTTACAAAATATTTCCTGGAAATCTCAGATATGTTAAAAAAAAAGCGAATGATGATTAATAAGTGAATTTTAAAGGCTTTTGATCGAAATTATTTCTCTGTCTGTGATGTTATGAAAGACAGATTAGTGCGCATTGTTATGTAAATCTTGGGAAAAGAACTTTAAAAAAACAATTGTGTCTTAAGAGCAAATTCAATTTCCTTTGGGAGTATTTGACTTAAGACCGTTTGATAAACAATGTCTCTCAAGATATACGTGGGTGTCTGATGTCTATCTTTGGACACCAGTTGCGGATTTTGGTTGTATTTAATTTCAATTAAATCTTTTTGGCCTAATTTCTAATCCATGATTCTGTTAACACATTATTTTTATCCTCAGATTGACGGTCATTAAAGAATTATTTTATTAGGGTTATGTACGTATATTTCTATTCATCGTGTACATGAAGCTGTAACTTAGTGTTTTATAATAGATTTTTTTTAAAAAAATCTTATTTATGTAGATGTTAAACAGAAATCTTCTTTAACTTTCAACAACGGAAGAAAATGACGCCATTAAATATTTAATGAAATAATATATTTATTTTGTATTTCATAGTAATACTAAAATCTGTTGTTTAAAGCTTTACAT